>JAQIWR010002635.1:0-10764 GCA_034695945.1 Glomeris hexasticha | reverse complement strand
CATCCATTAGTGTGCGCCCTACCGTCAAACTTTAACGTCTAATAACTTTTTTTTTACTAATTTTCACAGAGATTTTGTTGCACCACTTGCTTTCTTCATGACTTCTGTTCAGGTAGTTTAAGTTTCAGGGTACCTTACAAAACTTATTCTGTTCACCTTTAACTTTAGATTAAAGTAGTAGCCTGTTATTCGTGGTGTTATGCAGCTAAATTAAGCCTAATTTGTGCTTTAATAAATAGCACTATATCAGAAGTGATATAAGCCTATTGGTAAAAGCGAATTGTTTAATTGCAGGACATGGAAGAATGTGTTCCTCCGAAGAGGACGAAGATGAAGAGGAGACACCACGTAACCACCCTGAACCGGAAGAGCAAATGCAGCGAAAGAAGCCATCAGCTTTGGCACCACCATCTTCAAGTTCTTCTGTCCAAGACACACCCTTTCTGGCAACCAAGACGGGTAGCAGCATCGGGACCAGTGGCACAAGGGCCATGATGACCTTGCCCATGGGCAGCGTGTTGGCCGACTGGCGAATGCGTCTTACTCCCATGGAGATGTTGTCACGTGTGTTCCCATCTCACAAGGCCCCCGTTTTGGAGCTCGTGTTGAGGGCTTGCGATGGCGACGTGGTTAGGGCTATCGAGCACTTGGTGTCCGCATCTTCCATCTTCCCTCCACCACCACCACCACCACCACCACCACCATCTAGACCAACACCATCTACAGCAGGTTCTAAGATCACACTGGGTAGCCTGCATTCGGCCTTCAACCCATTCCCAGGCTCCAATGTCTCAGGCAATGTACAGGCTTCACTGCAACCTACAGCGCCACCACCGGCTGCTTTCTGCTTCGATTCTGCTTTCATCAGGGCCCAAGCCAGAGGTTAGAATGACTCGTCTTCACTATGTACAGAGTTTAAAGATTTAAGGGACACCAATTTGTTTTTCTGGGTTTCGTTTCCAAACAAAGATTTGTGACTGAAAACCTTTTTTACCCTACCACTTGAGATGTAGGCCTACAAAGGTGGGGGAGGGAGGGGGGGGGGGTGGGGTGGTGGGGTTTAAGCATGACTTAGGAGTTTGTTTGCATCATGATGCAGCTCAAGCCCGTCTGGCGGCGTCTTTGGAGGGTATCGGCCCCATGGGCACCTTCCTTGGACCGTACCAGCAGTTACCAGGTGCGGTCACTCCATCCTCCTACCTGTTGACCACATCGAGCTCCATCGGCCCTTCGGTTTGTCCACCACCAGGATGTCCAGAATGTAGACACGTCCAAACACTTCTACCAAACTACAACGTGCATAATGCAAACCGAAGCACGATGAAGTCGGACGACGACGACGATGATGATGACGACGACCATGACGTCATAAATTCTCACAAAGATGGCCATCAGCAGAACCAACCGGAAGCGGAAGTCAGCGTTGTAGACAGCGACTAGTCCAAATAAGCCCAAAAACATATTGCAGTATCCGGTATAGGGTTACCCTGTCATTTGTGGACCTCAACCAGACAAATATGAACCACAGAAGAAATTAAAGGTCCTAAGTCATTGCAGAAATTTGGTCCCCCATTTGACAAAAGATGAAACAAAACTGTATAAAATTATTGAGGTAAATTTGAAAATGGTCATTTATCTTTCAGTTAATTTAAAGGTGAACTGACAGGGCGTGGCCAATTAACTGTTGTCTCCCTTTCCGGCGAATCATGGCTGTCCAAAGGTGGCAAGTCTCCGTTTTAACCGAATAGCAAGGTGGGTCACAGTCCACATTTGCCGCCCTGTCAGTTCACCTTTAATTAAGAAAATGCTTCACTATATATACCGTGTCAGTTTTAAATCCGAGTTGCCGTAATCATGTGAATTTGATTTTGACCTAAACAACTGCTGCAGAGCAGCCATAGTCAGATGTTAATTATTAATTATAAATATAAGATTTTTTAAAAAGGCTATACTGTTTAAGATTACAAGCAATTTCACTGCTGTGTCATGTAGGATTATTTATGACCCGATTCTCTACCATAAAAATAACTTGTGGTTTAAGGATTACACCATATTACATTGTAATTTATTTCATTTTTAATATATATATAATATTGTTGATCTACATCCCATAATAAGAGAATTTAGAGATGCAATACGCGTGCACTTTGAAGTTTTTCATTATGGATATATGCTGGGTGGTCCAAAAGTGTTGCCTGTTGTGGAATAAATAAAAACTGGTAGCTGACATGTGGTATATGACTACAGTATTTACAAAGATAATCATAACAGATGGGCCGAACGCGTAAGCATGCTAGGAATGACCTTGAGTGTTATGTTCAAGGACAATGAAAATCTAATCTCTGCAACCGTGCATTGTAGAGCCTCACTTCAATAGTCAGGCAAGCACGTTAGATTCCAGTTTTGGTTAAGGTAGAGCATTGAAAAACCACGTGACATTTGTGGGTGGGGCTAAACGGAAAAAGTTGGTGTTAAGATAAATTTGGCCGTAAATATACCATTTATGTAAAATTGTTTAAATAAACGCCATTACATAAATGAATGTCCTATACCTTGTTTTTGTGTATTTTTCCCTACATATTTGTTCTTCCGTTACAGCTCCAACGCATTTCGAATTTGGTCGATTTTCCATTAGAGCGATGCATCCGTCTACAGCGTTTATCTTGGAAAACACACTAAAAATGTGTAAATTGACACAGAAAAATAGCTTATTTTTTTCCGCACAGCCCAAAATAATGAGGCAACTGCAATTGGTGCACCTTGGAATTACAATGACCTGTAATTAATTTGATTGTAATTTAAATTTTGTGTTGACTGGCATTCCTGCAGTGCACCAATATGCTTTGTGTGAATTTCATATTTGCCTAATCACTCACTGTGGAAAAGTGTTCCAAATAATAAATGTCGTGAAGGCTTGATGAGGCTCAGTGTTGTTTAATTATTAGTGTAGCAAGTGTTCATGAGGGCCCCTCAAATGCAATGCACATCATGGTACATGCCAAGGTACATGTGGCAAGTGATCGATCCACGGACATTCCCTAACAACTCAGGTGTTATGGAATGTATATAGCAGTGTTGATCCGTTCCTGAAGTTATTGTGGACATATCCCCACAAAAAATAGTCCAAGAAGTTCAGTCTCGCGAACATGGTGGCCACAGGATTGAACCAAGGACACAATATACCTGACCAGAACTAGGCATGCCTCTGTTTAGCCTATGGGGGTGGCAGCGCACCACATGATTGGTCGATGGCGTGTGACGTCAAAATCGTCACTTTCCAGGACCTGGAAAATGTACCGTATGTATCGATACTTTGCCGATATGTATCGTCGATACACCGTCGATAGATCGTCGATCGTTGTCATTAACGTCGATTTGTAGCCGTTTTGTGATGATGACGGTAAGGTAACTGACAGAAATTGTTTGTTTTGATGGAACGATGATTTTTGAAGCAAGCACAATTTTAGAAAAATAGAAAAGCCGCTATGTTCGATTTCAAATCGGTACGCCATTGGTGTATCGGTACAACGCGATCGGCATTCTACGTTACTCGGACAGCGCCACTATGCGGCAATCTATGAAGCGCAGGTGCATCGTTCGAATTTGCACAGTGCCTAGTCCTGGTCAGGTATATTGTGTCCAAGTTTGAAGTCAGACCCATGTATATGTTACGGTATAAGTCCGCAGTCCGATCCAAATTAGCGATTTGTTTTCGGTTAAAACCTAACCTAAACACACTTAAGAACGTTTATTGATAGTTTAAGTAAGGCTAGGTTAAGTTTTTGTTGCGATCCGCAAATGAAGAATCCTGAAATCCAATTTTTCCTGATTTTAACCTAGATTTGCAAGTTCATGAAATCTCTATCTTTGTAATCGTGTAAGGATAACTGATCGATAGGGTAAATTTACGACACCAAATCGGCTGAAATTTTTGCTTGCATTAACCCCTCTATCTGCACATTACGTGCTTTTGTGAATTTTTTGTCGATTCGCTATTGTTATAAAAATACGCAAACTTTCGTAAAATCGGTCGTCAAAAGTCGTCGCTACGTCAAAAATACATGTTGTAACACTTAAAGCACGCTGCCATTGGCTGAAACTGCTATGACGGCAAACCCAAATTTAAATCATTGGCTAGAGTATCCTAGATAAACCTGTAATGGACGAAACTTGTCCGTTAGTCGTTAAGTCGTTACGAGTTACTTCTCCCAGTCCCCCGCGTGCGTGGGTGGCATGGGGCCATGTGTGTTACGTCCATCGTCACGTTGACAGTTGGCCAGTGACACGATGTCACTTGTGATAGGCCAACGGACCCATGCGCCCAACCCCCTTGGGCGCGTGTATATAAGCTTGTATAATGTGGTCAAGGGACCAAACATGTAACGTCGATGCCTAACTCATGACATGGTGTTATGAGTCCGTTACGTGTTATATCGTGTAAGTCGTTGCACGATGGCCAGTGTTAAGAGTTGTGCCCCGTCTCGTATTCGTATGTATCTCGAGCCGGCTTCGGCGACACACGCTCGGTGAATAAATACTAGAGATAATCCCTAGACGTCTCAGTTTTATTTACATTACGCGTACGGACGAGGAACCACCAGTAACGGACGGAGAAAATCCGTTACACTGTCTTCATATTACAAACCCCTCATCCCACTGATCAGTTTTGTCGCCCTCTTCTGAATCCGCTCTAATGCTTGAATATCTTTTTTGTGATGCGGGGCCCAGAACTGCACACAATATTCATGGTGGGGCCTAACTAGGGACCGATATACCGGTAACCACACCTCCCTTGAACGACTCTCCAGCCCACGCCTCATCATACCCAAAATAGATTTACCCCTCCTACAAGCAGCCAGACATTGTGCCGTAGGCTTTAACGTGTCCTCAACAATAATCTCAAGGTCCTTATCTTGAGTTTCAACCTGCAACTTCTTACCATACATTGTGTACTCCACCCAAGAATTTTTGGTCCCAATATGCATCACCCTACACTTATCAACATTGAACTGCATATCCCACATTTCAGCCCACTCCCCCAATCTGGCCAAATCCATTGCAATTTCTGGCTTTGCTCAATTGAATCCACAACACCTGCCACCTTCGTATCATCCGCAAACTTACTAAGATTAGATAGGATATCATCCTCTAAGTCATCAATTTACACTAGAAATAACAATGGCCCTAACACTGATCCCTGAGGTACATCACTATTAACCTCTAACCAATCTGAATGTTCCCCATTGATAACTACACGTTGTTTCCTATCTGTCAGCCAATTCTTAATCCATCGAAGCAGATTCCCCGTCACTTCCTTTTCCCTCAGCTTTCAAATCAGTTTACTATGGCTAACATTATCAAATGCCTTTGCCAAATCCAACAACAACATATCTACACTGGAGCCCTAATCATGTAAGGGGTACGTTCGGCGGTACCTTAGGGTATGTTGTAAACGTCGTTTGAACATCGCCGAATAACTCCCCCCTAACTCTATTTTTCGATCAAACTCGCGTGTATCGACACGCTCGTTAACGTTTATGGCTCTCGCACCTTCCTGCGACTTCTAAACATAGTGCCCCAGTCAAATGGGACACGAGTGGGTGGAAGTGGAAGATGCGAGAGACGTAAACAAGCAAAAGTATAAGAACGAGGTGCAAACTTGCACCCGTTGTCAGCAATACGATTCCTCCGCGGGAGCTCTTGCCTCCGTGGTGACCATCTGGCCGATGTCAACACTGCGGCGACTAAGGCTGCACGTATGGCACAAATGCGTGAGAGGCGCATGTTTAGCGTATAACCGTTAATGGTAGGGCGTAAGGTAGTGTGGGTGACGGAAGGAGCCAGCGGCGAGTACGTAATAAAGGCACCTAAAGCCTTTACACCGACGTGGTTTGAGTTGGCAACGCGTACCGTTCTTACGAACGAAGTGTGGGGTTCTTCTTTCCGAGAAAATCGGAGGAAGACCTTACAATCAACCCATTTGGTGATCACCTCAAAGAATTCTTACAAGTTTGTCAAACAAGATCTACCCTTTCTGAACCCATGCTGAGTGTTCTTAATTAAATTATTATCTTCCAGATGTTTATGAAGAGCACTTCTTATAACCGATTACAAAAGTTTATTTACCACTGCTGTCAGACTAACTGGCCTATAATTTCAAGCGTCATTGCTGGCATGGCAGATGCCTCAAATATCTGATTGACTGGGAGGGTTATGGACCCAAAGACAGAAGTTGGGAACCGGCAGAGAACTTATTGCAAACCGTCAAAGATATTTTCTTTCCCATTTGATAATGGCCACAGTAGGGGATGCAAAAGGGAGCCATGGTGTCAAGAACTGGCCAGTGTCGCTTCCTCCCATACACTGCTTGCATAACCAAGCTGAAATTCAAGAATTGACCAGATCCAGCTAGCTACCAAAGTACCGTTAAATAGTGGTGAAGTTATTTACTCTCCACATCAAGTATCAACCCAGCCTGTCTATCTAGGTCAGCCATAGCTTACCAGAGTTAACAGGTCTTCAGCATAGTCAACCCAGCCTTTCTCTCCTGTCAGCTGCGGTAACTAGAGTTACCAGGTCTTCAGCCACGTCAGATCGGCTGCTGTATCCTGTTCCCAGGGCTTCCACGACAAGTTTCTGCTAAGCCCATCAACAAGGGCATCAGTCGGGTTGACTGCCACCCCAGACACCAGGGCACCCATGAACGTCTTGCGGCAACGCATGCGTGCGACGTGCGCTTCCATATGCAGCGCCGCCATGCGTCCAGTCGACGCATCAGCAGCGCCGCGCGCCAGGTGACGCACGAACATGACGCAAACCTATTCACATACGATGCATCATCCGGCAGCCGTATTGCCACATGTCGCATATTGAACGCATGCGTTAACGTGCCAATGTGAATTATGCTTTACTTCTGGAACATCTACAAAAGGCTTCTGGACAAGCCAGTTCTTCTACAGTTCCTCAATTCAAGGTGCAGGCCAAGTGGGCTGTCTCCCCTGAGATACGGACATACTTATTGAATGGTGACATGTATCACCAGTTTCTGCAGCATATTGTACATTTGGTGTCAGCCCAATTTACTCGCTGTGTGCCAGTATCTGGATCAACATCTTATACAAACCGGTGAATTGGTAGAGAGTGTCTGGTTGCCTGGGCTGAAGGTTCACCTGATCTCATTGCATTTGACTTTTTCGTTTAGGATTATTTCAAATCTGCGGACAAGCCTGAAAATTTACTTGCCAGGGTGATGGCAGCTTGCATCCATGTGCAAGTTATTCCTGGGGATACTCTACCGAAATTTGCTGACATTCTCGTTGTCATAATAATTTTCGGTAAAAATCTAAAATTTGCTTCAAATGTTCAAAATGCATGTACGTATAATGAACGCATGGGCAAAACAAATAACGAAATCGGAGAGGTAACATATGATTGTGTAAGTTTACCTATAAGATTTTTTCGTAATAGGAAAGTGCGTGTATCATTGGAACTGCATGCTATTTGTAATCTGGTTGTACATTGCTAGAATAATAGTAATTCCAAAACGAAAGTTGTACAGCTCAGTCAGATTAAGATTAAAGGCTTTTTTAGTACAACTTACTCTTTTTGAGAAAATTCTATGAGGCACCTGCAGTGGACAAGAAGTGCTGGCCTCCTTATACGGTTTTCGAATTAGAATTTCAAAAATATTGAAGAGTTCAATTGAAATCAAAGGTCACGTGCCCATTAAATTTGTCAGAACTCAGTAATCTATATCAATAAATGAGAGTGTCTGTCTGTCTGTGTGTCTGTCACGATGCATTCCCACAATTTTAATGCTATCCACTTCAAACCTTCGCACAGGGACACAAAATTTCGTGACCCAGGTCACCGGGGGTCACATTAGCCCCGCCCCGCCTCCTTTTACGTGTAAAACCCCCAACACGTTTGCGTCATGAACCAACAGTTGGTTTTCCCTGCCCGGCACCACCGCTTTGCTAAGCTGACTCACAATGCCTGCGGGAGGGAGTGAGTCAGCTTGGCACAGAGGTGGTTGCGACATCTTTACAAAAATTGACTGCAGTTATTAAATGAATTACTGCAGTATTCTATTAAAAAATTCAGATTTTGTGAAGTACTGCAGTCCAAACTGCACTTATTATTTTCAACTGCAGTTTCAAATGGCAAACTGCAGTTTATAAGTGCAGTGCTTTCCAAGTCAAATGCAGTTCTTCTTACTAACTGCAGTTTCAAATTGGAAACTACAGTTTAAAAGTGCAGTGCCTTCCAAGTCAAATGCACAATTTATGAACTGCAGTTTTAAGTTAGAAACTACAGTTTAAAAGAGCAGTTCCTTCCAAGTCAAATGCAGTTCTTAATAACTGCAGTTCTAATATTGTATTTTAAGTATTGTTTTTTACTGAAGTTCTGAAGTGCAGTACAGTTTAAAGCAGTTTTAAAGGTGAACTGACAGGGTCGACGATAATCCGTGAGTAAGTAGTGATTGTGTCCCTGGTAACGATGGCACCATCGAAAATCTTGTAAAAAAAGAGTAAACAAAGTTACGAGCGTTTTACCGTCATGAGCAAAAGGCCGTTTTCGATATTGAAACGGCCTTTTCATGCGAGCGGCTTTCGAACGGCTTTCGAACGGCTGCGAGTATTATTCGCGAAACTCGCAGCCGCCTACAAGCTCATCGCAAGCCGCTCGAGCGGTGATCGCCAACGGCCGTTTCGGTAAAACGCTAATAACTTTGTTTACTCTTTTTTTACAGGATTTTCGATGGCACCATCGTTATCAGGGACACAATCTCTACTAACTCACGGATTATCGTCGACCCTGTCATTTTATTTATATGAATCATGTCATTTCATTTTGTTTTAAACAGTGTCCCAGCCTAACGACTAACTCGATTCCAGCAACTTGATTGGTTGCAGACTGATTACGCCAAAAACATTGCGCCACCGACAAATAGTTTCGTTCAAGCCTAATCAGAGGACGAGAAACACGCTTTTCAAACAAGGAACAAGCTCTGGTATAAGGTTTTCAGGGTACATAGGTCGTTTTTGCACAAGTTGTATAACGTACAGTTGACACGACCTCCACATGCACGAGTGCATTGATATACATCGGTGTGATGAGGTTGATGACGACGAGTTTGCCGTTAGGCTGGGACGCACTTTAGTCCTTCCACAGGAAGATTGAGCTAGGACCATGCCAATTACCACGTTTGAAGGGGTGCACGGTTGAAGTTTGTGGCAATATTAGCGCGCCATATAGCCTGCCCACCTGTAACCGTGCACCCCTTCAAACGTGGTAATTGGCATGGTCATAGCTCAATCTTTCTTTGAAAGGACTAGAGCTCTCGTAGCAAAGAGGTGAAAATGTGATAGTTAGTTGCAACCAACTACACTGCACATATGCACATGCCATCAGTTTTAATTTTAGATTAAAATGCCGAAGTTTTAGTGTGTAGCAAGGAAAAAGTGTAATTGGGTGATATTTGGTGATGAGAACCCACATTTGTAAACTGCCTCAGTGATTTCATTCCAGTGGAAAAGCCTTCTCAGTGTCGAAATATAAATTGTACACAGAGTAAAATGGAATTATTGTATCCAACTGCATGTTTCATAATAACTGAACCGGCGATATAGTTTTGTGTTGTAGTAGACAAAGTAAGCCATGCCCATCCAGTGAATGTGATAATGTTAATGCAGATGTGTGGTATGAATGTCCTCAATGTGGTGCTCCACCGTTTTTAATGTGTGTGATATTTTTGCGATGGAGTGCTAAAATGAAAGATGACATTCCGTTACATCAATTCATTCTCAGAGACAAATATAAGGTGTAAGCATGCACAGTAAGAGCTAACCGAAACCCACTTTGCACCCGTTTTCATTAACCACTGGAAGAAAGTTGCATATGATGGAATGAAAATCACAACATTACAAAATTCTTCTTCACCAGCACAGTCATAGATTAAACTCTGTGTTACCTAATATATTAAACTATAGTTTTCAGATAATATCATGAATAATTGCTTTAATAGTAACGTTTACTAATTATCTTTTTGTATAACCAGGTTGCAATCAATAGGACCACATGACACAATCGGAACAAGGTGGGACAAAAATCTATTTACAAGTAATGAAGAGCAAGGTTGTACAAAAGCTGGGTCATGACACAACATGAAAGAGCATTTTCCCCAGATGATTCCTGTAGCCACTATTCTGAAGCAGAACAATGAGTGGACCAAGTCATTATTACCAGTCCGAAAATATCTGTATGATAATTTCATCTAAAGCTTTGTGCAAAGCAAGGAATTCAAAGAAAAAAATAAATTATGCGCTCGAGGGATACGTACAGGGAAGTTTTGCAGTTGGGTCACATGTAATTGAAGAACTCAACAACATATGGGGATGCTGTATATGCTTTGAAAGCAAGAGCGTTACCTAGTCAAGGGCCTAGATTTAATAATGTTGCCATAATATTTGGAGCCAACGCTGTTTTCAGTTCATTTTGTGAATTCTCAGCCGGGTTAGTATTAGTCAATGAAATGCAGTCGAACTCGGTTATAACGTCATCTTTGGGACCACCAAATTTATGTCGTTATAACCAAGGTGACGTTATAACCGAGTGGCCAAATATTACGACAAAAATTAAAACGATACATTTTCCTATTGAGAAAGGTGCAATCTCAAGCATCCAATTGAATTTTACAACAATTACATTAAACATTGGACAAATAGTCCGTCATATTAATCTGTTTTGTGACTGCCCAACATC
>JAQIWR010002634.1:0-10766 GCA_034695945.1 Glomeris hexasticha | reverse complement strand
GACCCCGACCCCTAAAATGTGTTGACTCGTCGGTGTGACGTCACACAGCCGCCAATCTTTCATGGCGACATCTGTAAATGTTTTCTAATATAAACTACATTAAAAATCAATTGATGTAAAATAAAATACAAAAGAAATGCTCCAAAATAAAATAAATAAAAATCAGTTTCTGTAGTATAAATTTAATTAAAAATTAAGTGATCTAAAGTAACTTGAATTAAATTTATTCAAAGTAGCTTTGATGAAATTGGTCTAAAATAATTTACCGGTAAATGAATTTAGATTATATTGCTCAAAATGACGTTAAATTTATTAATGTAAATTACTTTAGAGACCGCAATTGCAAATTTAGTGAAAATAACAATAATCTGTGATAATGAAAACTAATAACTGGTATTTCTACACAGGACACAAACATTTGGTTTATACCATTTCCGAAACCATGCAAAGTCTTCATGGATGAAGAAGTCGCTTCTCTGCTCGATAAGTCATCTGGAAAGAGATTGCACAAACCTACAGAATGTGAAAAGTGCAAAAAGGCATTACTGTGGATATCGTTATGTTGCCGTGTTGGCAATCGCCTAAAAAAATTGACAGACATAACTTTCAGTACATATGTGTGTACAAAACATTTTATTGACCCAGAGGGACCAACAGGTACTAATCCTGATCCGTTGCCGGCAACAATAAGCTGTGAGCTCAAGGTATTTCAAATCCCACTTGCTAAATACTGCACTCTCTGAAAATAAGTCATGACAATAAAAATCATATAAACTTCAACCTCATGCATTTAACTTTGTCATCCCAGAATAAGCTACAAGCCAGAAAGAGGAAACCACCAGTTGAGCGGAAAACTTGTGTCCCACCCAAAACAAAATGAATTGCTACCAAAGGCAATAATACTGATATCCAGCAAAATCATTCACATCTTGAACATCAGATACGATAAATTGTAGACATTAATACTGTATTACATGCTTACCAAAATCTTACATCTTGTCATCTTTTTTGCCAAATATTTTTAGGATAGAGATGCAGAACATGATGACATGCATGAAGCACAAGAACGTTTACATGGCAACTGCTCAGCCGAAATTAACATCGATGCTCCTGAAAGGACACAACCAAATTTTGCAGATGCTTTCTGTCAAGTCCCTGATGCGGTTAACATCTTGACGTTTGCTTCAAAATACCTGCAATCAAAATGGGCACCACATGTTGAAGAGAATAGTGCTGTTTTTATCTTATATGATGAAAAGTTTTTTGCTGCTGAAGTTCGTGTCACCTGTGCCAGCAATTCCTTGGTGTGCAGTTTGTTCATCTCTGGCCAGAAAGTTTGTGGTGACAATGACATCGTGCGGAAAGTTAACGCTATAAAATCTTTTGAAGATCTTGGGCAATTTCTGAACTTCTTTGAGGACAAAATGATTTGCAAAGGCATTAGAAACGCACAGTTCAAGAGTGCCTTCTTGATGTTGCATGCACCAACAGTGGGAAGGTACTGCAATAGAAGTGACACACTGCATTCTGTCCGCTGCAAGCTGTTAACATCTAGAATGAAATGTTTGGAATGCCTGAAGTATGAAAACAATTTGAAAACTGCAATTCGGAAAAACCAGAAAAGGAATAGCAACATCCATAAAAACTGCAACAACCGCTATTTGAGTAAAGAAAAGGTTGTTGCCAAAGCCAAATCATACCACAATACAAATGCTGTAATTAAGAAAAAAGTGACTCGTCTAGAAAAAAGGTTGCAAAAGTTGATCCAACGTTCCGATACTGTGGGAGATACAGAGAATGAAGATCTCCAGCAACTACTGACTTCTGCAATGGCAGGGATTAATGAGAAGACATCATTTGGGACATTCTTACGTGTACAATTACAGGCTGCAAAGCGAAAAACTTGCCATGGATTTAAATGGAACCCGCTTATCATCAGATGGTGTCTGTACATTTACAAAATGTCGGTGTCAACATACAGAGCTATAAGAGACAGCGGGTTTCTGGTCCTACCATCTGAAAGAATACTTCAAGATTTCAGCATAACTTTTTCAAGTAAACCTGGGTTTCCTGAGACATTGCAGCTATCTATAACCGATACAATATCAACATTGCAAGGGCATGAGCAATATTTCTCATTAGTTTTCGGCGAAATAAAAATTTCCTAAGAAGTCGTATACAAGCGGCAGACGGGCGAAATGATTGGATTTGTCCATTTAAATGATTGTGAAAATGACATACGCAAGTTGTTAGATGATGAGGGCCAAGCAAAGCCAAAGGCAATCGCAACACATGCACTACAATTTAGTGTAAGAGGACTAACAACGTCGGTTCATTTCCCTTATGCTTATTTCGCCACAAACAGCATTACATCAAAGGAATTATACAGCATCATAATGGAGGCTATCAAGAGGTTAGAACTACTTAACATCAAAATATTGATTTTGGTATGTGATGGTGCTACATGTAACCGATCACTGTTCAATTTGCTGTCCCATGAAAATGATATGTACTACATGCTCAATCCATACGCCAGAGATGAGCAAAGACCAATCTATTTTGTGTGCGACCCCTGCCACCTCATAAAGACTGTCCGGAACAGCTTGTTAGCCAGCCGATTTCCATCTGATGGGCAGAAATGCAAGCGCCTCATGTGGAAAAATAATCAGTATTTGTTGTGGGAGTGGATAGTGAAGGCGTACAAGTACGACTTGGGAAACAACCCTCGCATCCTGCATAAAGTCACAGACAGTCATGTTTATCCTACATCGTTTGGGCAAATGAGGGTCAGCTATGCTGTACAGATATTGAGCCAATCAATGGCAACAGTCATAAACAAAGTGTTTGGCACAGAAGCAAGTGAAACAGTAAAGTTTATTACCATGTTCAACAAGTACTTTGATGTCAACAACACGAGAAATATATCGGAAGGCTTCTACAAACGGAATGCAAATTTGCATCCATACTACTCACTAACAGATACACGATTACAGGTGAGAAAACAAATATAAAAATAATTGTAAAAGAAACAAAACTTTTGATGTATATATTCACAGTTTCTTGAAGTGGACATCATCAAATACCTAGATGATTGGGAGAATGAGGTGAACAATCGTGCTGGACCATACACTAAAGAGGACAGAGAAAAAATGTTATTAGCGTTGCCAACTCGTACTGGATTACGCATAAATTGTAAATACAACAATGACTGACAACAATGACTGACAACACTATAACTGAAAATTAAATATTATTTTATGTTTTTAGCAAAATCTGTTCCTGCCACAGTACGCTTCCTTTTGGAAAAGGGTGCATTATTTGTGCTAACTAACAAATTTAATCAGGATGAGGCAGAGCAAATTTTCGCTAAACAGAGGTCTGCAGCAGGAGCTAATCGAAACCCGAACATGCTAGTGTACTCCCAAAATGACAAGAAGATTAAGGTATTGAAAGACAAAATTATTGCAGGCAGAGGGCAAAACACAAAATAGGTAATAGCTGAGATAACGTGATGCAATCACTGCCAAATATCAGTTTATTTCTTTAAGTGCAGAGCGTAAAGGAAGAGTTGTTTTCTTCTTATTACACTTCATACGATATGTCTGATTCATATTCTTCGTTACAGATATTCCCATCGCATCACAGATACGCAAGATAATATCATTTAACATTTGTTTTTGTAATTCAGCGTCAATGTTGAAATTTGCTAATAAATCTGTCCATTGTTTTTGTATTATGGGTTTTTGCTTTACTAATTCCGTAAATTGTGTCTTACGTGTTGAAAAGTCATATTCCACTAAATACAAGTTGTACAGGGTACAAAGTGCCTTGATAAAATTAAAGAATTGTGTGCTTGGATTCCACAACCCACCCCTAGTTATATCTTTCACATACCACTCGTTTTCAACCCCAGTAAAAATTGACTTAATATTTTCTAAGAAGGGTTTACAGGTAACATCCTTCCCAAATTTATCACTTAATTTTCTTGCTACATAGCCAGCAACATAACGCACACCAGCATCATCTCGATTTGCCACAGTTGGTGCATTTTTAGGAGTTGTAGTCGCAGCAGTAATCTGTTTTGCAATACTGGACACAACATCGTCAAGGAAACACTGTGTCACAACGTCCTGTTCGATATCAGTCAGCTGCTGAAAAGTCTACAATGGGAAACAAAAATTAATCATGCAAGCTTTCTTTTAGCATATGTAGCTTGTAATAAACATGTTTACAACATTACCAACAAATTCACAAGATATTCTTTTGCTACTACATAGCACGCTTTCGACTTCCGCATTTCGGTATGGAGATCAGCGGGTGTGCGAGTAAATTTCTCCATTTTGGCAAACGTAGCACACATTTTTTCATTTGCTTTTGCAGGGAAACTAGTTTCAGCAATTTCAATAAATACATTTTTGATATGTGTGTCTGAGCACGCCAATCCTCTTATATTTGTCTTAGCTTTTTCCAGTGCATTTGCAACGATTTCCTTGAAAATAATAACACTTTATATATTAGTCAATTACATGGGCTTAAATATATTTACTTGGCTTGGTATTGAACCTTTTTTTGTGATTCCTGCAGATGGGTCAATAGTTTTGCAGAACTCTTGCCTTCCCCTTTCTGTTTCTATAATATTTGTGGAGGAAAACGTTAGGATAAAAATTAATATCACAGTAAACTGTTGTCACAATAACTTGTGTGGAGCCTAATATATACAGTCGAACCATAATTTGAACTTGTTTGAACAAAATAATATTCCCGTGCCAGATGACCTATATATATATGTCGGTAAAATTTATAACCTGTCTAATTCTTTAATTTGAATTTTTTGATATATTGCACAAATTTTACAATTAAGCAATTTCTGATCACCCAATATATGTATTGCTGCCCCACTGAACTCTACAACATAATAAATGTTTTAATAAAATGTATATGATGTCCTGCATATGTTAAAATTTTTCCCACGTTTTAATACAAAAATTCCATACCTGGAATTTTGTCTTGGGTCCCTTCATATTCAAATAATGTATGTTTGACTGTACCTCATTTTAATTGTTCACAAGTGGTGTGGGTAATATACATGTAGAAATACTATTTTTAATAATTGTACAAATACCTCACCTTTGAATTTGGTTCCATCCTTAATTCCATATGATTGCCGAGACGTACGTTTTTGAAGTAGCACTCTGTAACATATATTAAACAAAATGTAGCAAACCTTTCGTAAATGTAACAGAATATTTACAATAAAACTTACACGGAAGTGCTGTGAGCTCATCGATCGTCCTTGGCTTGGCTGAAAATCGCTGAAAATACGTCTACCGAGACACAAGCATGGCCGCCTGTTTGACTTAATAACGGCGCTCCACCCAAATGTGGCGTCTGCCACTCCAGCCATACGAATTTCGCCTCCTTAACCCAATATATAACTCCTTGATATAAGAAAGGAGAATGGATTTGTGCTGTAAATGACCTCTTCTAATACCACAAGTGGGGGTAAAAGGAATAAAATTATTATTATTATATGTTTTACACGCTCCGGTTCTTTTATGTTCTCGGGTGTTTTTCGAAAAAAACTGTTATTTAAAGGAGAACAGACAGGGTTAAAAAAATTATCCCATCCCAACGAGAAACAACACACGGAATTATACCGTAATTTTGAACCGTGCCTGAAATTTTGAACCGATTTGAAGCGGTAGTTAATGCGCAATTAATTTGAGAAATATGAAGAAAGGTCGGTTCTTGCTGATTGTGTAAACTAAACATTATTTTATTTCTTATAGAATGAGAAAAATTTCTGCAAAATCACGTTGGTTACTGAAGAAAAAAGTAAGTGTACTTAGATATATGCTTGTTACATGCTATTAGATTTGTAATTTATCTGTCTATAGACAGATAAATGTATGTGTGTATTAATTATTGTCTTCGTTTGCCTCATGCGAAATTCTTGTAATACATTATTGCACATGCAACATTTTAATTAATAGGCAATGCTGATATTGCACCCCAATCCGAATTGTGCAAGAAAATTGCACAAAATGAGACAGCAAATTTGTTATATTTCACCTTTCATCATTTAAATTTCTCTTTCTGAAAATAAGCCATTGATTATATTAAGTGAGCAATATTATAGCACAATGTACTAACTTTTCTTATTCTTTGAAATATATAATTTTAAATACGATATCTGTGAGCTGAATTATATAAATACCACAATTAATTTGTATTTATTTAAAAAAATGGCTGATATGTAAGTAATTGTAGCTGCTGTTTAATTATGTATTCATTTGCAAAGACTGGAATATGTCATTAAAGCTATGCTATTGTAATTAAATGTGCGTGAATTATTTAGCACTGTGTGAAATGCAGGGGGAATTATATTTTGAACCGTGTATACTTAGCAATTTACAAACCTGTGTTTATAATGTATTTTAATTTAAGACTAATTAATAAATAAATTATCAGTCCATATTGAACTGGATGCTTATTATATAATGCCATTTGAAGAAACCAATTTTGCAAGACCTATACAGATATAATTTAATAAAAACTATTGTTTTGTCATTATATTAAGAAATTTATTATGTATAGCATTTGCTATAGATATAGGTTTCGATTTTCAAATTTTAAAATAGTGTTGTGATATATGTCATAAAATTCTGTTGACATTAATCTTCCAACATTTTCCCAATATCCAACTGAACATTTGCATGCAAATGCTTATATTGCCATTGCATTGCTAATTACTTATATTAACAGTGCATGCTCTTTACAATGATACCATGCAGGATTTGCACATTTATATAATCGTACATTTTAGGCAACAGTGTCATTGGACGCTGGATTCCGTGTTGAAGAAACCACTGAAGAATATATTTTCACACCGCCATGCCATGAACAAAACGAGTTTAATTGTCCAGAAGTAGATGCAACAGCAATGGAAACTTCTTCTGTTATTGGTAATTTCAAAACGATATATTATGATTGCTCACATGAAAGGAAAATGTTGCCTTTAATTAACTGTGCTTTAATGATATTTAAGGTGAAACTGCAGCAGTCCAAGACAATTGGGAAATTTCGAGCATCTCATCAGATGAAGAAAATAATGACAGATTTGTGATGTCCTCCGACTTGAGCTCGTCCAATACATCGTACGAGCCTCCGGAACACATAATCAGGGTATATTTTGCTAAAACGTTGTACAACTGAGGCATCCCTTAAACAAATATACAGTTTGTTTCAGGAAAAACTGTTGTATTTTTGTGAGAGAGATTCTAATTTTAATAATTCGTATACTAGTTTCAGATTATATTAATTTTATTTGACAAGTTCTTGCAGGACGAGACACTTCCTGGAGCACAGATTTCACTTCCGGAAAGTCTCCATTTACTAAAAGCAATAGGCATTAAAAACAATCTTACAAAACAAGCAATGGAAGACATCCTGAAGTTCACGAAGTTACATCTCCCTCCACAAACCAAGTACCCAAGTACAACTTATTTGCTTGAGAAAAATCTAAAGTTTGATCACACATGGACAGAACAATACTTTTATTGCAAGGATTGTTCAGCAATTTTGAACACGTATTATTGTAGCGAATGCAAACGAATGTTCACCAGGGAAATGTTATTGGAAAGTGGCAGCTACTTTTTGTGTAACAATATTAGAAAACAGATTGAAATGTTGCTAAATGATATACTGATAAATGTGTGTATCATAGACACGATTAACAAGAGAGGAACGGGCAGGGAAATGGCAGATATAGTTGATGTGAAGAAATACAAACAAATAAATTGGGGCTATCATGACCTGACGTGTACTTTCAACACTGACGGTGTTCCAATTTTCCGTTCAAGTAACTTTGCAATTTGGCCAGTGCTTTTTGTGATCAATGAAGTCCCATTTAAAATTCGCAAAAAATGCGTAATGATGGCAGGATTATGGTTTGGTTACAAAAAACCGAACTTTTCGTTATTTTTACCAAAAATTGTGCAGACGTTTAACGATGTAAACACCCAGCCCATCGCGTGGAAAAATATGTCGACAGGTGAAAAAATTGCAAGCCGAGTTTATTTCACAACTTGCACAGTTGATTTAGTTGCTAGATGCATGTGCCAAGGGTTGACACAATATAATGGTGCATTTGGTTGCACTTGGTGCTTTCAACAGGGCCAAGTAGTTAAGAAAGGCAGAGGCCATACTAGAGTATACCCGTATGAAATCTGCAACTTACGAAATGACACTGAATTCAGACAAAAGGTAGTAACTGGTAATTTTTGCAAGGGAATATTGTGCAAATCACCATTGCTAGAACTGAAAATGTTTGATATCATAACTAGTTTTATCCCAGATCACCTGCATAACGTTTATTTAGGTGTTGTATGGTCCTTTACAAACAAGTGGATATCTACAACCAAGTCCGAATATTACTTAGGGAATAAATTAAAGGAGCTGGATTTACGATTGGCAGGCATTAAAATTCCTTTTGAGCTATCTCGACTGTTAGATTCAATCACTAACTGGACCAATTGGAAGGCGTCACAGTGGCGATTATGGCTGTTTTTGCTACCTATAATTTTAATTGATATTTTGCCAAAAAAATATGTCAGGCATTTCACACTCCTCTCAAATGCCACGGCAATTTTAACAAAAATGAAAATCTCACATGGTGACTTATTATTGGCAAAAGGTATGCTAGAGACTTTTGTTGGAGAAATTGGAAACTTGTACGGGGTTGAATTTTATAGTGCTAATGTACACCAAATGTTACACTTATCCGCAGCTGTTGAAAACTGGGGACCACTGTGGGGTACTTCTTCGTTTGTGTTTGAAGATTATAATGGAAAGTTAAAGGGGTTTGTTAAAAGTTCAAAGGGTGTAGCAAATCAGATAAATGACAAATGCATTGCTGAATCGCAGATCAGAAACATTGGAGAAAGTGTTTTTCAAAATTCAGCAGCAAAAAATTTATTTTGGAATGTGCTAAAATTTGATGGGCATTTAACTCCAAAGCTGGAAATAATGAAGGCGAAGCCATGCTTGCTAGATGAATATTTAGTATCGAGCATTCAAGACTTAGGTGAGATGAAAAAGATAACAGCAATGTATCATAGCTGGTCAGCCTACATTTACCACCATCTGTTCAAATCAAAAGATTCAAAAAAGAAGAGTAATAACATTGTCAAGTTGTCCGCAGGAAAATTAGGGAAAATAAAATGTTTCTATCGAGTTACTTGCGATTGCAAGTGCAGATGCAATTGTGTATTGGATTATGTACATTTGATTGTATTTCTCGTGAAATTGGAAAAATGTTCAAACATTACTTTGTACTGTAATTTAAGTGATATTGACGAATCGGAGTGCCGTATGTTTCCACTCCGAGACATTTCTCCCCAAAAATTTGTGGTGTTTCCGCAGAATGATAAAATGTATTACACCGAGCTGCCGAATCTAATGGAAACCAATTAATTAGTGCTTTATCATGTAAAATGTACAAAAACTGATGTTGACAAATAAATTATAATATTTGACAAACAATTTTATTTTTGGTATATTTTTATTTTAATATTAAGTGTATACTGCACATTCACTTAATTTTGCATGAGAGAAATATGTGCAAAAAAGTTTTACTAAAGCTTTTATATATTAATGTAGTTATATTTAATTTTAAATTTATAATATTGAATGAAGAAATAATTAATAACAACAATTTTGGCTTTTTGTAAGTCAGCGATGAATTAAGTTGGATAATGCTTTATTAAAATTAAGATTATATTATGCAATTATAACTATAATGTACGAAAACAATTACCAGTGTGTGAATTTCACATGACTTTTATATATACACTTTTAGGTCTTTATATATGAAACGGTCATCGAACAATAGAATGTGATGAACTGTGGATCATGCATAGCAATTAATTAAAAAACAGGAAAACATTACATATATATGACATAAATGCGTTCAACTATATAGAAGGACATTCTTCTGCTTTTTAATGCCTATATAAACATGTTTACAATTTATCGTAAAGAGAAAGAATTGCTTATAATTTTTAAAAACGTGTTTATTTTTACAATGTATTGTGCATTTACTGCAAATACTGTTATAAATGGAGTTCACTGTATCAGAAGGTGCTATACGTACATTAGATGATTATTTGTTACAATTTAAATAATGTTATATGATATACTTTGCCAAATTTATATATGACAAAAATTCTAATAAGAAATTGAACATGTCTCTTACAGGCGTACAATCATATTAGAAATATTTCCATTATTTCCTTTCAGGCAGTATTTATATAAGACATATTTCAATTATTTCTTATAAGGCAGTAATCATATAAGATGAACTTTATTATTTCCTATTGGAAATAATCATATAAGAAATTACGGTATAAATCTTATTGGATCATAATCTTATAAGAAATTGACAATTATTTCTTATCAGATTATAATCTTATAAGGTATTTTTGAATATTTCTTATCAGAATCCTATCTTATAAGAAATTTTTGAATATTTCTTATCGGAATCCTTATCTTATTAGAAATTTTTTAATATTTCTTATCAGAATCCAGTCTTATAAGAAATAAGGTATTTTGTCCTATTAAATCTAATAAGATCCTATAATTCTCAAAAATCCTATAAGATCCTAAGCTGTATTTCCACGTGGGGTGTGTCAAATTTGCCAGACATTTTATTAGCTAGTATTCTCTATAGGAATGCAGTGAAAAGTAACACTACTGTGGTGGTTTCT
>JAQIWR010002633.1:0-10767 GCA_034695945.1 Glomeris hexasticha | reverse complement strand
ACTCTTTTCTTGCGGCACATTGATACACAACCAACGGGCTTGTTCACAGCTCGTTGGTAATAGCGAAATGGACTATATTCACATTGACTCCATGGAGATCTAAGTTATATGGGCATGCAACCATGCAAATGCAAGATATATTGTGCGCTAGAAGCTATACAACGATAAAGAACTGACTTTTGCACCACCATGTAGTATTCGCAGTGAAATATAAAAAACAACTGAACACCGAGTCTTATGTGATCTGTTCCTAGGGGTTTAATGTAACATTTTCATTTTATTGTGAATAGCATTATTACACATGTATAGTTGATTGATTGTATTGTGATTACATTTTGTATTTAAAAAATAAATGGAGACTTCACGCGTGACCTGCTAAATCGTATGTGAAACGACTGCAAGGAGGAAAATTTAAGAATTGAAACTGACTTGGCACATTTTATAAAAGACAACTGGGAACCTTTGATACCAGGATAATTTCGGTTACTAAGTTTGAATTTTAAATCTTTCCCGCGCACAGACAACACGTGCCAATAAAGTGAATTCAAGTACGTGCGAGTTGTACAAGTCAGCATCAAGTTAGTGACCGTTCTTGCGATATATTATTTGTTGAATTGAGCCTGGTATTTAACAGATGAATTACAATTAAGCATTGTAAGGCAATCAAACTGCTTCGTTGGCAAGAATGGCAGAGGGATATTTCGTTAAATTAGAACGTCTTGGCAACACGGACAAATCACGTGATCAAAGCAGCATGGCGGCGGCCGTGGGATCGCGCGGTTTCTTCAATTGTGCGCGTTTGGTGGGCCGATTTGCTATTGCAAATGCCGTAAGACACCAGTGGGGAACCATAGGGGCAACATCTACCTTTCCGATACGCAATTTCTCGAAATCAACGGCAGCTTTCGCTAGTAAGTCATCTCTCAAAGTCAAACCGATCGTTAAAAGTGATAGATTGGAGTTTGATCTCAAGGACGATTATCTGACGATCGTAAATTGTTATATATGTACTCTTTTTTTTTTGTCCGTTTCAGATGGCCGCAAACACACGGAAAAACACGAATGGGTGCTAGTAGACGGCAAAGTGGGAACCGTGGGAATCACTCATTATGCACAAGTATATTTTTCAGAGGGCAATGATTTTCATCTGAAGTTGCATTGATCTGCATGAAAACATGTCACAATACTGTAATATAATTTACTAAACTTGTTTTCATATGACAGTGTAAAAGGTCGACTTGCATGAATTAAACCTCTCCAGTGCATCTGTATAATCAGTTAACACAAATACGTTAATTAAAATAGAAATACATTTTGTTAGGGGGAATGGGGAGTGCAGAAAAAGTGTTGGACAAAATAATTAATCGAGTAAACACTGCATAAGTTGTACTCAATCCAGTAAGATGTGCAATCAATAGGTATCTAAAATTATTGTATCAAAAGTTCATATGTTTTGCTATAGGATGCTCTTGGTGATATTGTATATGCTCAACTGCCAGACGTTGGAACTGAACTGAAAGCAATGGGTAACTATTGTCTTATATTTTTAGTATACACTAAGTTATACATTGATATTTATTCTCTTTTTTTATCGCAGATGAATGTGGGGCCTTAGAAAGTGTGAAAGCTGCAAGTGAACTTTTCAGTCCTGTTTCTGGCAAAGTAACTGAAAAGAACACCGCTGTTGAGGATAACCCTTCACTTGTCAATTTGTCATGCTATGATGAAGGTTATTATAAATCCATTGTTTCAGAGTTTATTCGCAACAAAAGACTTTATGCAATGTAGTGAGCATGTGTTTTGTGTGCTATTTATTTTGTGATCAGGGTGGTTGTTCAAATTGGAGCTGTCCAATCCTCAAGAATTGGACGCATTGCTGGATGAAGAGGCTTACAACAAGTTCCTTAAATCTATAGAGGAATGAATAGTCATGTTATGCTGGAGTCAACCCATCATAGTGCCAAAGGGACCAGCCTAACCTTAGGAATCTCACAACAGATAGAATTGATGCGCGATTCGTTTTCTGTGCATTATTTTATAACAGAAATATGCATGTATTAAAAGTATTATCCAAGTTTTGTGAATTGCTATTCTTTCAATTATGTACTTCAACTGTTTTCTGCACAATAGCGTCAACCTACAAGGCCTTGACTTGGGGACATCGAAAATTCAGAACCTGTGAGAACGCCATTTCATGATAAACTTTGTTTTGTGTACTGAAAATTCTGAATTTTATATACAAGCACACTGCACAGCTTCATTTTAAAAATGTCAAGTTTCTCTCCAACTAATAGCCCTTCTTCAACTTTCTAATTGACAACAACCACCCTCTATCTTTTATGGTTTTGGATTTACGATTTCAAAAACCTTGAAAGTTTAGCTGGATGTCAAATGTCACATGTCCATTCGATCCACCTCACCCCCTCATGCATTACTAATAACATCATATCAATCTGATTTGTAACTGCAATTTTTTACAAACAAAAAAATAATGTTACGTGGAACACCCTGTATTGTAGATATTTGGCGGAAATATCTTATAACAGGCCTGGATTTTGAATCCCAGTAATTGTCTTGCATATACCCTATGTGTGTGAAAGCGGGCAATGAGCGTCTTGGCCGGACAATGCCAGTATGCCACGCTAACATATATGTAATGTCAAGAGTGGATCAAGGAAGGTAATGTGAAAAACTGCACCTGTATGTAGAGTGACGCACCACATGTGGTACCAGCAATTCCTGAGAGATAGCGCCACTAGAAACAATTGTGCATGCACGCTCGATCCGTACTCATTCACTCCTGGCATGGCATTCATTCTAATGGACACAAAGTTTGACATGGAGTGTCTAACTTCCAACCTCCTTGCTTATAACTATTGTGATTGTGACGTTTTGTGCACAAATAGGGTTCTGTTGTGCAAGGAGGTTGGAAGGATTTCGGGTTGGATGGAGGAGCAAAGTCGAACGTTTTTGAGGCAAGCACCGCAACACGTCGTCTGCTATACGTGGCTGCATGATTAGGCGTTTAGGCTGAATACACGTGCGCATTTTCAGCTGTATTTCGCAAGGAGAGCCTTTCCCCAATTATCGTGGTTAATTATTTTCATCTACAATCGTTAATTTTGGTTACCATTACATTAAATTACCAACGGTCAAGATGTGAATAATTATTCAACGTGATTGGTGAAGGTAAGTTATATAACCTCAATAATGACAATTTTGTGATCCTACTCAAATAATTTAACATTTCAAATTATTCATTAAATATATAACATTTTATCTGTATCTTATTTCATAAATAATTTCATATATGTTTAATTTTAATTTATTTCTTATTTGTTTAGGTGCTTTTAATTCAATAACATAGAAATAAACGATAAATTTAAGTATTTAAACCAATTTGAACACAAATAAATCGCGAACTTAAAAATATACCGTATTAAGTGTGTTTGGATAATAATTTGCTGATTGTTCACAAAAGTAGCGGCTAAAAGCTGCTACGAAAACGTTTAGTTGATTAGGCCTAACAGCCAAAGCAGACGATTTTCCGGTGCCTGTCGCCACTTGACCAAGCACACTTTCTTAACATGTGCGGTATAGGCAGTGCTCCCTCCATCCAACCCGATATCCTTCCAACCTCCTTGGTTTATATGCAGTATGAGTTTATTCAAGATAAGCAAGTTGCATTTTAAACATATTTTTTAACAATACATTCATAGTCGAATAAACACCGCGATTTCTCTAATTTCGTTTTTGCAGATTATGTTAGATGGCGCCACTGTAAATTACCGGTTACATTCCTGCTCAAATCGATATCGTGATTAGTTCGACAACCGCTGCTAGATGGCAGCAGGAACCAAAATCCGCATATATTTGTTACGTCATCGCCACCATACTAGCCAATAGGAAAGAAGACGAATTTAGGGTGCGTAATCTGATTGGCGGAGAGTGTTTATATCCAGTTATATTGCAGTTTTCGGAGTTTTCACTGTTGTTTTTCGCCATTTTGGACGCGTTCTTCAACACGAGTAGATCGTGACGTTTGACTGTTTTTTGGTGAGTCGTAGTTTATTAAAACAAAACGCAATCAGGTAAAGAATGGTTTTAGCGGTTGTGTATAAATAGTAATTCACTAATTACTGTAAATATATCGAGATTTTTTAATGGTTGTGTGGCTTTTGTAGAGATCTAACCTCGGAAAATGCGGAAAAGATGCCCAATACAACCTTGGACTAATATGTGTTAGTCCACGTATTAGTCCACGTATTAGTCCAAGATACAACGGAACAAGTTTGGACAGGTTTGACCCGAATTCAATCCTGTTTTACTGTTTAATAAAAATAAAAGGTCATTACTAAAATCTGAAAAGTCATTGTAATATGAAAGTCATTTTAATGTTTGGAAAGACAATCTGCATTCCTGTTTGATAAGGAAAATACACTAAAATCTGGAAAAAATATACAATGTTTTCATTTTTTTAACAGTAAATTATAAAATTGTTTTGTAAAATTTATGACAGTTGTAAAATTTTTGAAAAGGTTTGCAAACTTTATTAAAAGGTATTGTACAATTTCTAAAAATTATTATAAGATTTCTAGAAATTATTTTTAAAATTAAAAAAATTATATTGTTAACCCTATTGGAAAAATCCCTCGCCCTGAGGGTGTACCATAAACCACCACGGTGATGGTCCATGCTGGTGAAGGGTACCAGACCACGTGACGTGGAATTGCCATCCCTCACAAACCATCCCTACCATCACACACCACCATAAACCACCATCACAGACCATCAGGAACCATCACATGGACCATCACCGTGCTGGATTATGGTACACTCTCAGGGTGAGGGATTTTTCCAATAGGGAAATGTAACAAGAATTATTGTTAAATTTATAAAAGTTATTGTAACATTTATAAAATTTATTGTAAAAATTGTAAAATTATAGAAATTGTACAAACGTATCAAGAATTGTTAAATTTGTAAAAGTTATTGTGCACAATGATTGGGAAAAATGTAATATTATAAATTCTTTGGATGACATTTTAATTATATGGTAGCTGAAGTCAATTAATAATAACAGGGTAATTCCATGCTAAATAAGACCAATCTCGTCACCACACCACTTCCGATTTGGTTCAATCTTTTCCATTACTTTTTTTTTAATTTTTAACATTGCGTCGTGTTAGAACTAGAGGGTTCTAGCTACATAAACTGCAGTTCTGAGAAAATCCACTTCGAAGGTTTGAACAACCCATTAAGCACTGCAGTTAGAACAACATGCTTTTCTTCCTGCCTCTTTTTTTGTTTTTAAATTTTGCAAACTGGGTTGCAGCACATAGTAACAGATTAGATGTAACAAAGTCCATCAAAATCTCATTTTTTTCTAAGATGTTATATAGAACCCTCAGGTTCTCATGCGACAATTTGTAGTTTCCGAGAAAAAAATGTCGAAGTCAATCATGTTCGAAACCTTGGTGTCTTGAATTTGCATTCTTTTATTTATTATACTCCCACATTTTGTGTGGAATTAAATAGTCTTTAGTGATCTGATCAGATGTAATTTGTAGTGCTGTATCTGCTAATGCAAACATTCCATGTGATAGGAATTATTTGTTGGTAATCAGTACATTAAAAAAAACAATGTGGGGCTAACGCTAATTGTATCGACAAAATACTAAGCATAATTTAACAAGGTTTGTTTTTGCGAATCCATGACTAAACGGGTAGTAATACTTTTGCCTTGGATTACTATAAAAAACATTCAGTGCTAGTCGAATTTAGGAGTCTGGAAAAGTTTTTAAATATATTCACATTCTTCTGCGGTAATTCGGTGAGAGTTACGGGTCTCAGAGAAATTGACACAATATTTAATTAATTGTCAATTTAAAAAAGTCCAGAGCTTTAAACACGATTTTGACTGCCAATTGCCCATGGGTTAAAAATGTAAAAGTGTGCCTAGAATTATTTGCCAATGTGTCAAGTTGGTATGTTGCATTCTTTTTACATAATTTTTTCTGTTAATAATGTGGAAAGAAATTGGAGGAGAACTGACAGGATAAATTTTGTCTCCAAGCTGGTGGAAAAGTTTTCTATGTATAAGTCATCTGTAGTAGTGACTAATCTGATTTTTTGTGAAATATAAATCAATTCATTTTTAATTAGAAATAAACGAATTGTCCTGATTTCAGTGGTCGGAAGGTCAAAAAGTTTACATCCTGGACTTGGTGTATAGCGCACCTTTGAACCAAAACATGCTAAATCAAAATGCCTACTTGCTGTACAGATGGCTTCACCATTGCATATGCTGGAACAGGCCTGTCATACTATAATTTTTCCCCTTCTAGCCTGTCAGTACAGGCCCGTAAACATAAAAATGAACAAATTTTAATCTGTTCAATCTGTTCTAACAATTTTTTTAAAAAGAATTGAATTGAACTCGTAGTTGTCATTTTAATTAATCTTTCTGTCTGCAGTCCAAATATGGAGTGTTTGTTATAAAACCAGGTCAGTTCACCTTTAAATATAAATGAATATTTACTCTTGTATGTAAGTAATTTAATGTTTGATAACAAGAGAGTTAGCATAAGCCATAGTTTAACAACAATTTTTCTCATAAAAGTTAAATTAATAGTTTATTTGAAATTAGGTGTTGCTTTCATGTGATAATGTGTGATGTCTTCTCTCTAGACGTCAATTTGTAAATTGTCTTTACTGGTCGACTATTTTTAATTGCATTACTTACATTCAACGAACCACAATGCAAAGTCCTGATATGGTTAGAAACGTGTGTACTTCGTATAATAATAAAACACCTGTTCAAGTTTTTATTGCTAAGAATAACCGTACGATTGGTGGCAATATCCTGTATTTTAGAGAGGGATTGCATAGATATTGCATAGACACAGCCTTCAATGTATTTTGTGTGGTTCGAATACTGTTGAATACAAATACTAATAGGTTGCAGTGCAATATTTCAATATTTTTTGCCTCAAACTGCAGTGAAACCTGTCTATAGTGGAATCTCAACTCAAGGTACCGGATAAACTTTTCTGCATAGACAGTTTTCATGCACTACTTCAAATTTGTTGTGCAGCTATATTTGTTAAATTTCAGATTTCATGTGATGAATATGATGCTATTCTACATCAAATGCATTGATTCCTAGGAACCAATTTCACATCTGCAGGGAATGTTTGTGCATAACTTCTGTTGATTTGTTAGCCACTACTCGTCGTCTGGCCATAGCAGATGCACCTCATGTAAGTCTTCATGTTTATGTATGTCTAATAATGCTACAGTACATTTTTAACTGATTTTGCAAAATTTTGAATAATTAATATTTGTGGATGTGTACGCGGCATATACAGAATTTAATGTGTTGCCTTTCTAGTTCAAAGTTGAAAATTATGTTTCCAGGCTATATTTTATTTGATCATTGAGTGTGCAATATTTATTGTGCACCCTACTAGATACTTTAAAAGTGGTTAATTTCGCTGTGGCTTTATTTTCGCGTTATTTGCGCACCTCCAATTTTCCGCAGAACATTTATGCACCGCAACAAATTTTTCACCACAAAAATCTCATAACAACAAAAAATTTTATTTCTCTATTTCAGTACTTTTATTTTTACAAAAACCTAATAATTAGACACACCTGCATATTATGAGGTGAGGGGTAAGCTCCATGTTTAAAACGGGAGTATTTTAAAGGAAACTTAGATTATGGGAACTCAATTTCAGTACAGCTATGGTGTATAATCTTACGGTCTGTTTGTCCAACTGGTCAGTTTATCCAAAATGGCACCATCAAACACCGATTGCGCATCAACTAAGTGTTTAATCGAAAACTTACCATGAACGTAAATTGTTCGGAAGGACGAAATACATCTTCCAATACACTTAATTCTGTTATTTTATGTAAGTTAAGTTAGGTTTGTTAACCAGTGTTGTCGTAACTCGCGATCTACAAACGTGTGGTTAAATAACGACAATTGTACTGTAAGACATATTTCGTCCTTCAGGGTAATTTAAGTTCGCGGTATGTTTTCGATTAAACGCTTGGGTAACTCGCAATCGGCGTTTTTCGGTGTAATTTTGGATAAACCGACGGTAACAATTGTTACTGTAGTGATAATTCTGCTACTCCGTGAAAATAAAGTCACCGCTAATGGTCTAAAATTGGTTTTCCGCAAAAATTTAGCAGCGCGAATTCAAAGTCAAGTACATTAATTGCGATTTTATATATAATTGCAATATTTAATTATGCATATGGTTGAAACATCAAAGAAGTCTCAGTGTGGGAGAATGGTTTGAACGGTTGAATTGCTTTTCCATGCTAGGGCTCCTCCTGGTTGATGTAAAAATAAACCAATTACGCCTATCAATTCGGCACGAAATAATTTAAGAATACCAATTTACATAACGATCTGCTGTTATATAACATTGTGTAATTCCAAATTAGTGCAACAAATTGAACGAACCTGATGTCTAATGGTTCTACACCTGATTTGAGCGCCATTCGCGCTGTTCTATTCAGCACATTTTTATGTTTGTAGTGCTTTCAGAATCATTCCAAAAACTTAATATGTGTAGCGAATTTGTGCAATAACCAATGTTTATTGAGGTTTCAACATTTCTGACAAATGATGCACATTGTGATGATGATATTGGAAGTGTCAAGATAGTTCAAGATAGCATATATTTATTTAATTGAAACTTAAATTCAAACAACATTTTATTCATGTATCTAATACATATATGTAAAACCTGTCTATGGTAGTAACGGTGGTCTAAACCTATCTGTGGTGGAAAATGTGACTTTTTTGACCATAGACGGCATGATAAATGTTTTGATAAACCTCTCCATGCTTGAAATACCAGCCTAGTGGAAATTTTAGCGGGTTAAATAAGATTCCACCATATAGGGCTTATTCATGTGACGTCACACCCTGCAGCGGCGCTCTTCAAGTTGCCAAAAACGTTCAAATTTACTTTGGCAGTGCACATGTTTGCGCCATTTTGAGGGCAAAATTGCGTTGAATGCTTGCAAACTTGCAAATTTTGTGAACAAAGGCTTTCCTGCATTGTTAATCGCACTTGGTGTCAATATGAGTGTTGTATTTGTTCCGTATTCCAGAAAATGACCCTGAATCCATTTACTGCTTTAAGCTGGAAGGAGTAAGCAGAAATTAGGGGAATATGTAATGTAACAGAATGACCAATCACATGAGAGTCAAAGCAAACACTGACTATACCGAAAACAAGTTTATTTGCAATTAATGTATCATTTGTAACATATCTGCTAACTCCTTTTAGAAAAAAATAAGAAGGTTATGAGGTTGCCTTGCTGACGTAATGTAAACATTTTATTAAGCAGCATCTACATAATTGTTTTTGCTAATGGACCTTAGTTAGGGCGGTAACTCGGAATACTGAAGTATGCTGCATGTAACAATGCTGTGTCAAACTATATCGACTTATAAAATAGTTGAAGTCCAGCCAATATGCTGATGAATTAAAATGATGCGCCATATGTTCTGTCTGTTATACAACAGCAATTAAAAATGGTGCAATCAAGTTTTATAAAGTCATATAAGAAAACATGCAGATGCATTCTGCAATATGTACTCAGAAATATTTCAACATGAAGGTGTGTAAAGCAATGGTTATGTATCCAGATGGTGTACAGATAGCAAAAGAAGTTTCATCCATAAAATTGGTCAGGGAGGTGTAACGGCGATGGAGTATCCAGGGAGTGCTCTCCAAGACATCGTCGCTGTACCTTATAAGGTGCAATATCACTCTCCTTTTTCTTAGTGTATAGTAAACAATAAACTCCTAACTTAGCAGCATCTGTTACTGTGAACTCCATGTATAATAAATACTGTAGTAAGTTTTGCATAGAGCCTGTAATGGGCGTGGCTAAAGATCTGACATTGACCAATCCCGTGATCCTCATGTCCAGAACTTTTTAACCCAAAATCGGGTTTAATTGCAATTAAAGGTTAACTCGTAAACAATTTCCTAACTTGTTTTAGGAAAAAATTAAAGTTTGTAACGTGGTCTTGCTAATTGCAAGCAAAAATTTACCAAATGGTAACCGCTAGCACTGTAACTCAGATGTCTCAAGTACAGGCTGACAAGTATTCCTATATTTCCTATATTTCCTATATTTTAGAGGTTCCTATATATATTCCTGTATTCCTGAAAAATTCCTATATTTTCCTATATTTCCCATTAAAGTTAGCACCAATGTGTATAATACAAATTATACACAATGGATTTCATAAAAATGCTGTATATTCTACAAATGTACAACCTGAAGCCCATAATTTGTGTGGATCAGACATGTATTATGACCTCAAGTAATAGGGGTATACACCTTTATGATCTTTAACCAGACTGAAGACTTTCCTCCCCTTCTCCATATTTAACAGTTGTAATGGCTCTAGCGTTTGTCGTAGGCGGTTAGTATACATGTATATTGCTACATCCGGTGGCACTAGAATGTGCCCAAGATGCGATGAAGAAATTGAGAGAAGAACAACAAAATTGTCATCGAGGCAAATAAAAAAAATTATCTCAGATTTTTCAAAGGCATCTGACAATATCACATCTGCGAAGAAAGTGAAGAAATATCAAATGTTACATCCTGTGAAATTCAAAGTTCCCAAACTATCTAATAAATACTAATAAATAATTATTGTTAATAATAGTTTCACAACATTAAATTTGCTTTAATATATCACCGTGTACGACAGGCTGT
>JAQIWR010002632.1:0-10767 GCA_034695945.1 Glomeris hexasticha | reverse complement strand
TGACGTCTAATAACTTTTTTTTACTATTTTTCACAGAGATTTTGTTTCACCACTTGCTTTCTTCATGACTTTTCTTCGGGTAGTTAAAGTTTCAGGGTACCTTACAAAACCCTGTCAGTTCTCCTTTAATAACTTGCATTAAAAACTAAGATTAGAAACCTTGATATTGTAAATACAACGCAATCTTCAGAACAAGTAATCTAAATACAAATTCTGGTTGAACCTAATCATTAGAGAAACCCAGCGGAATTGTCACTACCCAATTTACTTAACTTCTTTATCACTTATACCAAGAGTGCTTATACTGTATATCATCGTCGAAATACCACTTTGGAAAAGATTTAATTAGCTATAAAATTAATTTAATCGCAAATCAGATAAAGAGTTAGCTTTTAAACAAGGTGAATGATGAAAACAAGTTTCAATAATGAAACTTCGTTTGATGTGTTGATTCAGTATTTGATTATACCATATCTGAAGATTATGACAACTTTCTTTGTAAACATTGACTGTATAGCTCATTTTTGCTGTTACTTGAAGGTCGATTTTAGGCATCACGTGAACTAAGGCTGCGCAGATCACCTTGAACATTGTGGATAATTTAATGTATATGTGATATTTTGAATTATATGTATTTTATCGAATATTCAATTTTATGATTATTATTTTGAATGTTTAGCATTATTTTTTACTTCATAGGCCCTATGTGCTGTACAATATCCATGCACTTGCATGTATATTTCAGTTCTTCCTAAGTTTTAAATCATTTCTGGGCATCCTGATTTGACTTAGGAAATATGGTACTTGTTTACATCATTTTCCTCTTGCACAGCTACGGCAATTATATGATAACAATTTGCGTCAGACACTTTAATTTCAACGGAAGTTGGTTACTTTCTAGAACAACTTTCTAGAACAACTTTCTTGACAATCTGTGCACTGCTTATCGTCAATTTTTTTATCTAATGTTGAAATTTCACAAGAAACTATAGAAAGTCCTGTGTCATGTAGCATTTGTGATGTAACACTACAGTTGATAATTACATTATAGTAATTTGTATTACAATTGTACGCCAATATTTAATTAACAATGTGGATATATTTGTGATAACATCTCAAATATATTCACAACTTCACTATGCTTTTCTGAAGCTACTTTACACCATATTGCAGCTTTATTTTGTGATCAACCCATTATACTGTATACATTGTTGCTATGGATGAAGATATATTTGCATTTCCTTTGAGGATATATTTACCAAAGCATGATTTGTAGTGTATTACATGTTAGCTAATACTTGAACTATACATTTTTAAGCCGTATACACTGAAAATTTCATGCTTATTTACTTTCTAGAAAAGCTATATATTTAATCACTGATAATGCAATCGGAAGAATTTTCTGCACAAACCTGAATTCCTTAAAAATTAAAATTATAAAATGATTGATGTACATAAAATTATTAAAAGGTCTCTTATTGTATAAAAGAAAGCAACATACGGTGCACAAGTCAAGTGTAAGGTGTTACACTTTCCATATCACTATCAGTTTAAAATTGTTTTCCATCCAAGCTTGCATGCTATCTCATCTTGTAGTTTTTGTTCTCGCAATGGGTTTATGTGAGGATAACATATTAGCTTACCCTATACGAGTATATGCTCTCCATCTTGTGACTCATCTATTGAAGTGTTTTACTGTCTGTTGGTGATAAGAAATAATTAAAAAATTGATGAGTTATTGATAGTCTACCAACTACGTTATAACCTCTTTTGTATCACTTTTCAGGTTGCAAAATTTCTAAACTGTACTACACAGTTAATATTTGTACACGGAGTTCAAACTTGCATTCATGCCATTCTTTAGACCCAAGTTTTGACTAAGTTGTGTTTGTAGCCATACTGTTCTGAAAAGTAACTACAGCTAGGGTTATGCATTTAACGTGACACATCCATACATTATTCATACATTTTTATACTATATGTAAGCCTACTGCTACAATACCTCTTGGTGGTATGCGTATATTTAAATGTTTTTATTTATGTCATACTTGCGAATAATGTTGTATGTTCTACTTACATAGTCATACCCATAATGCACCGAAATTTTTAATGGAAATAATTGTATTTTGCTGAAATCATACATTGCCACATATGTACTGCTGACGCAATCATTCGGAACAAATCTTGCGTGAAATGAAAATGCTCTTATCTTTGTCATGTATTTCATGCTGAAACCTAAATTCATTTCGCCCTTTATGAAGGACAACTCCTATTGAACCGTGATCACATTTATCTCATCTGGTATCGGAAAAATGTGACCAACCCACGGACGAAAAACACTTAAATTGAGCAGCATCTGCCACTTCTTGTCAACAGCATTGAATCAGTCTGAGTGTTCTGATCTCCTTTTCACCGTTAATTTCACCGAATCCTCATTTTCACCTGACAAGATGCATATGTTACACTGTGTACTGCTTGTAACTCTCTTCTCTGCTGCATTATGCTTTCCAGGTAAGTTAAGTATAGTTGGTCCTATCTCTTAATACGTGTAACAGCTAGTACAATGTTGGATATCTCAATATTGATGGCATCACAACAGTTCAGACTGCCTCACTTCCTACTATGTCAATTCTAACCACTATTGTTGGGATTTTGCAAAAAGCACCAAATATGTCCATCATTGGCCACCAATTGTGTAGTGACGGTGACAACCACGTACAATTGACAGGTGGTATGTAAACTACTGTACCTGTTAAAGGTGCACTGACGTGGTTTTGTAAGTTATATATCCCAAAACTTACAATATTTATGTAGAATTCCAGTAAGGCATTCTATTGCTCCACTGCCATTGTGACTCGGCCATATTGCCAATTTTCAAGTTATTTGACTGGCGTAATGGTATCTGCAAAGAACGTTTAGTGGAGTAATGGATTGGAGAACATTGAATGTACTATACACATTAAATTTATGAGCATAAATTGTGAATCCTCTATTAATTTCATTCCACCTGGATTTTTTGAAGTGATATTGTGAACTTATATTTGAAGTGCTCATAATATTTTGGAAACAATTTCCAATACTATATGTTCTGCCTGCTTTTGTTGAGGTTGAAGACATGCTCTTTATACATTGCTGCATGCAATGATTCCAAGATTGAAAAATGATACCACGTTTTATTACTGTTAACGTATTGAGGATTGGATTCACCCTATTGGAAATATCCATTAGGCTAGTGGGTTATGGCACAGTGGTCCATTATGGAATTGAGCCACAGCTTCTTTGGAACAACTATCCTTGTTTTAATGTGCATACATTGGCTGCCTAATGGATATTTCCAATAGGGCAGCCTTGCATTTCACAGGACATAATAAAGTATTGTCAGTTGTTGCGGCGACTGTATATAATGAATTTCTTTTGCTGATCACAGATAACTTTGTATTCGATTTGTTCGAAGACAATAATTCAACAACAGAAGCTGGCAACACAACAACAACCGAAACAACTCCAACAGAAACCGAAACAACCCCAACAGAAACCGAAACAACCCCAACAGAAGCCGAAACAACTCCAACAGAAGCCGAAACAACCCCAACAGAAGCCGAAACAACCCCAACAGAAGGCGAAACAACTCCAACAGAAACCGAAACAACCCCAACAGAAACCGGAACAACCCCAGCAACAGTCGGAACTTCTACCCCAAAACCCACCACAGACGGAGCATCTTCCATCTTCCAGAGGAACTCGATGTTCTTTGTTGCTGTTTCTTCTGTATTTATAACTCTGCGGATATGTTTGTAATAATTTCTAATAAAATAAGTAAAATTATCAGTTTTTGTAGTCATGTGATATACTTGTGGTTACATGCTCAGAAGATTTATTTTACCAATGGTCTCGTTTTTTGCTAATTCCACTATTGATATATGCATTACTGTAAGCCATTATAATGATGGCAGGAGTTCATTATTTAAATATCGAAGTTTGCATGCTTATACGCGTGCTATACGCTATACTAGTAGTCCAAAATACATTGGAATTCCGCAACCTGTCATTTTGAGAGGCTAATGGCAAGTTAATTAAGATCCGATATAACTGAATTCAATGGACATCACATTTATATTTTGTATTAGAAAATTATACAACATTTTTTGCTTCAAATTTTGTTACCTTTACCAAGTTAACTTGCAGTGCAGTATGGCTATTTTTCTGATTCACTTTATTGTGAAATAAATGACTTGTTTCCCAGTTTGTTTGTTTGGAATTCGTATTTTTTAGAGGGGTGGTTAAAATTAATGATAATGTGTATCCTTTGTTGTACCATGATGAGAATGTCAATGACTGTAATTACATCGAATTACAAGTATTAAAACTCTATTAGTTGATTTAAATTGTAATAGTTTTAAAGTTATTTTAATTGCAAACATTTCTTGCAAATACGGATTTGTGATTGAATTTTGGCTCATGTTTTCTTTGACACAGAACATTGCATTATGTAACGAAGTAACTCACCTTGACTGATGGTCAAATGACGTAGTAACACAATATCCAATCAACGGTTAGGTTTTATTCTATTTATCTAATATAGCTTCGTCATTTACACCATTTCTTCACTTGGCCTGCTGCATGACTTTCCGGTAAGCAATTATTTCCTGCTTTGTTGCGGAATGTATACGTACTAATTGTGTTGACAAACCTGTACGTAATGATACACTGTAGGTGTAGGCATACATATTTTTATTGAATTGTATGCGCCATATTCTGTTTATTTTATTTTATTAATTCAAATTTCGTGAAGAGGAATAATAAAAAAAAAGAACTGATAAATGTGCTCAGATAATCAATTGAACTTTGATACAGTTGTTGAATGGTGCTTGAACTAAGCTGGAACTTGAGTACACAACCATTGGTTTTTGATAAATTGTTGGTTCCATGCAATTGTATGATAATATGAAAGGTAAAAGAAATGCTCTGAAACTATATGCAATTTTCGTTATTTTATAAGGAAAAATTACATTTTAAAGACCATTTTTGAATAAAATATAATCCTGTTTGTTACTATAATGTAATTTTTGTGTCAATGAGCAAATGGTTTCTGAAAAAGAGCTCGATGAAAAGGCATTATCAGAAATTAGTTGGATTTAGCAACTAATGATGGAGGTATTCACATTTGAAAAAATATTATAATAATATATTTGTGAATATACCCTTGTCATTTCAGATTCTGTTGCATAGATACTGTATTTGGTGGCTTTGTCTCATCATATGCTACCAACATGCACTGGGGAAGAAATTTGTTCCTGATACTGCTGTCATGTAGTTTGTTATCATTTTCGAGTAGCCAATATAAAGCTGAGGAAAGTAAAGTGTGGACAGATAATGAGCGAATTGATTGCTACCCGGAAGGAAATGTCACTCTAGAATTGTGTGAAGCACGAAATTGTGTTTGGAATTTCATTGAAAACAATGGAACCACTGATGCCCATGATCCTGAATATCCAGATGTCCGGTATCCGATTCATGTTGGTTTCCCACCTTGCTATTATCAAGGTCCACCGTTTCCACAAGGTTACATGAAGGTGTCACAAATAGAGACCACTCATGGTTACTCCATAGTATTGAATAGGACCACACCTTCATTCTATGCAAATGATGTTATGGTTCTCAAAATTGATGTATTCTTCGAGACAGAATACCGTATCAGAGTGAAGGTAAATTGAGAATAATGTTTGTTAATTGTTGGACTAATTTATCATTGCATGTATGTGTTGCAGTAACATTGGTTTAAATTAGGTGACATCTATATTAAAAAGGGGGCCAGTGATAAAAAGCACTGTATTGTGATGCGATAATTGAGTATATGTTTGCAGCAAAGTAACTTTGTACTCCTTACAACATGTTTGGTTTTGGAAAATGGCCAATGGCAAATTGGCTGCAATTAAAAATATATGTCAAGTACTATCCACTAACAATGTACTAATAGCTTCTATATGTATATTACTTACCTGTATGCCCAAAATTGCAACATATTTGCTGCTTCAGTCTTCGTTGGAATTGTATGCAAATATTGTATTAGTTATACACAAGTACAATTTGCTGTGCAAACGTGGCAGCAAATCCAAAATGGCGCCAATTTTAAATTTAACTTTGTTTGAAGATTTCAGATCCTAATAATGAAAGATATGAAGTGCCTATTCCAACTCGTCCTACAATATCAATTGCCGCGCCAAAAACACATTATAATTTCAAATTCATTGAACCATGCTACTTCCAAATCATTAGAAATTCAACTGGTGAAGTCATGTAAGTGTTATGTGCTGTATTTATTTCAAGTATCATGCAATTCTATATATCTAGTGTGTAAGAAAGAATGAATGGATTTCGTTTGCAGTTTTGATACAAGTTTTGGTCCATTCATATTCTCTGACCAGTACATTCAAATCTCATCCAAAGTTCCTACTGCATATCTCTATGGACTTGGTTTGAGCAATGACCGATTAAGTCGCTCCTTCAATTGGCAGATTATTCCCATCTTTAATTCTTTACTGAATCCAGATGTAACTTATTTTCAATAACAATTTTATTCAATTGCCCAATATAAAAATCTATCATATTTCCTGTTTATTGTTTTGCAGTATGGCACTCATCCATTTTATTTGGCTTTGGAAAACAGTACAAATTCACATGGAGTGTTGCTCTTCAATAGCAATGGAATGGGTATACATTCATTGCTAACTGTTAAGATTATGCCATCTAATAAGTACACTTAGTATTTGACTGAAAAATTAGATAAAGTTACAAGTTGATGATAATTATATTACAGATATACTACTTCAACCATCACCTGCCATTACATACCGGGTGATTGGTGGAATCCTTGATTTCTATTTCTTCCTGGGACCAACATCTGATGATGTTGTCTCACAATACACTGAGTTAGTGGGTCGGCCATTTTTCCCACCTTACTGGAGTTTTGGATTTCAACTTTCACGTTATAACTATGCCAGTCTTAATGCTACTCGGGAAGTGTGGCAAAGAACCCGGGATGCCAAGATTCCTTACGTAAACTATTTTTTCTTTAATTGATGCATTATTTCTTCAATCTGTAACACAATTTAATCACAATTTAAAATAATAGGATGTTCAATGGAATGACATTGACTACATGGATAACTACAAAAGCTTTACTTATAACAAAGTGGCTTTCGATGGATTACCAGAGTTTGTCGATGAACTGCACAGTGTCAATATGAAATACATTGCAATCATTGCAAGTTATTTGTGTTTATTACATGCAATTACATTTTTTTATTTAAATGCAGTAAATAAAAACAGTTTAATGTTATTTAATGTAGGATGCTGGTACAAGCACTGAGGGTGGTCCAACTGGAAATTATCTAGCATACACTGAAGGTGTTTCTGAAGACATATTTATTAAAGATCAGCAAGGTCAATATATATCTGGACAAGTACGTTACTCATTTAAAATACTTATGTATATTATCAATAAGAGTTTCGTTTAATGTATGAACAATCTTGAAACAGGTTTGGCCAGATGATGCGGTTTTTACGGATTTCACAAAACCTGAATCACTTGATTATTGGAGAAGACAATATGAAAGGCTTTTGTTGCAAGTTCCTTTGGATGGTGCTTGGGTGGTAAGTAGAATGAATGTGTAAATATAATAAGTATGAAAGATAGATCTGCAATGTGAGTTTATTTTGCAGGATATGAATGAACCAACTACATTTACAGCCGGGACTCAAAACAACACTTGTTCAGCATCAAATTGGGATTTCCCACCATACACACCTGGTATGTCCTGTTTAAGAACATAACATTTCATGATATATTGTTGAAAATAATATTGTGAATTATGAACAATTTCAGCTGTGGAAAAAGGAGCTCTGTGGGCAAGATCTATTTGCATGTCCAGTGTTCAAGTTGGTGGTGTTCATTATAATTTGCACAATCTGTATGGATACATGATGGCAATTGCAACAAAACAGTAAGATAATATTCGTTTTACAAAGCTTATCTTTTATAATATGTGTTTTGCAGTAGAAGTATATTAGATGTGCTTTCCAAGAATCTAATCGTGATAACAATGGACGCATTCATTGATTATCATGAAAAATAATGGAATTTGTAATTGTAAAACTTGGAACAAATGCACTTACAGGTTATCAATTATTTTTCAGTGCAATGGAATCTTTTTGGGGTAAAAGGCCATTTGTACTATCACGCTCTTCATTCATTGGCCATGGCCATTATGGTGCTTTGTGGACAGGAGATATTTACTCTTCTTGGAAAGACTTCGATCTAACAATTCCAGGTTGAAAAGAATCGTTCCAATTTGATAACGTATAGATAAAGTACAGTGGAAAGTTATATGACTTGTTTTTCAGTTACTATCTGTCTGTCAAGATAATTTTATAAGTGGTTCTTCAAACTGCAGTACTACTATTAATAACTTAAATCCACATAATGTGAGAATATATATGCAACGAATTTCAACATGCAATTATTTAAATAGTATTTCTTATATTAAAAGTAAAATAGGAGATTACTTTCACTTGACACTTCTTGTAAATTTGCATAGATGCAATCCGCTATGTATTCATTGTTGGCCCGATTACGTTAGGTTTGCTAACCTACAATTTACTGGGAGTTACCATGACTGGAGCAGATATTTGTGGATTTCGAAGGAATACTACATTAGAATTGTGTCAGAGGTGGACCCAATCGGGAGCATTTTATCCATTTTCAAGGAATCATAACGAAAATAATAATTTGGTAAGATTGATATTCGTAGAATTTGTAACAGAATAAATCATATATGGTAGGATTATATGATATTCTATAGTATTATCTGCATTTCTGTTAAGGATCAAGATCCAGCATTTCTTGGTCCAAATATGGTGAATACAACAATTGAATCTATTACTCTACGTTACTTGTACCTTCCGTACATATACACTCAGATGTACTTTGCGCATAAGGATGGGACAACTGCTATCAAGCCCTTATTTTTCGAGTAAGCTAAATATTAACCATTTAGGTATGAAAAAATACATTTTCTCTCCTATCATTCTAAAATTGGCATCTTACAATTTGTAGATTTCCATCAGATCAAGTGACATATAAAATTGACAGACAGTTTCTCTGGGGGAAAGAGATACTGGTGATACCAATTTTAGAGCAGGTATGCCGGCCTTTACATACATATTTAGATATGTTGTGAACATTGAAGTTGCAGTATTGTATAATTTTTGAGTTGGTGCTGTGAGAACCTGATTGTGCAGTGATATGACACATGTGTATTCATTTTGATAAAGTGTTACGAAATGATAACTCTGAACAATGTTATCAAGATATGAGGTTGTATCTCACATCTTTCATTGGAAAATGTGAAATGTAAGAGAGATAACTCAGTTTGGAGAAAGTGCAGAGGAATAAGTGCATTTCAGCAAATGAAGTTGAAACAAATAAAGTCCTTGAAACAGTTTTATCTGAACAAATGTATGTGATGCATTGGATACTATCAAGGCATTTTACATCAACAATATTGCTGAAAATCGATAACATTATGTGTGATTCATTGTGTATATATAATGGAGTGCACAATAATTAATGTCGGTATAAAAGTTCATATAAGAATGTCATTATTATTACACAGGGGAAGACAAACGTGGATGCATATTTTCCTGCTGGTCGTTGGGCTCTTCCCAATGAATTCTTAGTGACAAATGGTGAATGGAAAAATATTGAGATACCTCTTCTGGGCCCTGGTTTTTATGCCCTTAGAGGAGGATATGTTGTACCTTGGCAAGAACCAGCATTAACCACATTTGATAGGTAAAAGAAGTTATGTACAGACCTTATCTGCTATCATAAACTGTGTGTATTGTGTTGAAGCATTTGAGTACAGTTTATTTAAAATTATTAAATGATGACATTTAAAATATGGAGGATAAATAATAATGCACAATATACAACAAAATATTTGGAAATGGTATTATGAATATGTTGTGGTGATTTCTGTGGATATTTAATTCAGCCGGAAAAACCCTTTTGGGATAACAGCAACACTTGATGAAAATGGAAATGCTGATGGGAGATTATTTTGGGATGATGGTGAAACGAACGGTAATGCATGATTCAGCAATTTGCTAATTTAAAATGACCTCTTATGAAATTGTTTACAAATTCATTATTCCCATGTAGCATATACTCTGAATGGATTATACAATCAAATAAGGTTTTCTGTGATTCAGGTAATATGCAATTTCTTACATATATATTTTTCTTTTCGTTTAATTTAACAAAATATCTCGATCATATAACATGTGCAGAACAAATTGGTCTCTTCCGTTGAACATTTTGGCTACATATCTGAAGGTGGAATGATTTTGAGGACTATTAAAATACATGGAATAGACCCACCACCACTGTCACTAACTGTGGATGGACTCGCTGTACCATTTCAATTCCATCCTCTAATAAAGGTGAGAAAAACTATTAAAAAATATGTAATTGCATGTTTTGTGCATATGCAGTGCATACGTGTATACTAATGTTCATGATTACTTTTTGTTTCAGATGTTAGTGATATATAACCAAAGTATAGACTTAAGCAATACATTTATTGTTGAATGGATTTAATATCTGAAGTAAGCATGGTTCTGATCATTTAAGGACAACAGACAAGGTTTTTGGTCACCTCGCCGATCGAAACGAAAAATATCACATAAAATACTTAATTTATGCAG
>JAQIWR010002631.1:0-10768 GCA_034695945.1 Glomeris hexasticha | reverse complement strand
CGCTACAGGCGCAATACACTTCCAACAAACGGCATACACGTGATACATACTCTATAGCCTTCATCCACTCTTGGTAATAATAAAATTCGGAAGATGACCTTTTTGTGTTCAACTAAAGTTATACACTGTATCGATACACAAACAATTCTGTATCGATACCCAACCGATAATGTATCGATACACAAACTTCTGTGAATTTCCATACTTTTGTCCTTATTTTAGGGAGCATTCATAAATTACGTAATAAAACTGTTCCATAATTTTAACTCAAATTTAAGTTTTACTTCAAACAAAAACCTATTTTATTTATTAAGTAAACCTGGGGAAAAATCACTGTCAAATTGAAAAGAAAATTCGTGATTTAGAAGTAAATCGGATTGAACTTTAAAAATAACGATTGGGAGAATGGATTTTCACACCGCCCACACAGCAGCTATTTTCCCAATTGAGGAATTGAAAAACAGATAAAATAAATGGAAATATCTTTCTTGTACTAGCTATATAAAGAAGCAAAATCAGATTGAAAAGAAAAACAGAATTTTAAGATTGAAGTTTTTGAAGCAAATTCCTCTGCGTAAACGTTTCAATTTTCATTTCAAAATCTTTCTTTTTTCCCCTCCCCCCTTTCCTCGAATTTCACACTCTACAATTTGAAAATGGGTGACAATTTAACAAAATCACAGATAAAGACTTTCTAAGAAGGAAATAACAGGATAAAATTTTGTCAGGGAAGAGGAAGAAGAAATTGAAGATGTGTTGGTTCAATGAACTTGTTGGTGAAAATGACCAAAACATTTTTAAAAAAACATCCATAATTTCTGCTAAAACTGGTATGTCACGTGATATATGGACTCTCCTTTAATATAATAATTAATATCTGTGATATACCACAAATTGAAGGTACATAATAATATAGTAATTAAAATGCGAAGACAGTGATCATAAAATCAAAAAATGAAATAATTATAAAATTAAAATCCGTTTCAAACTAAAACTTTTAATTTTCATCCTCAATTACCATGTTACATATACTATATATGATAATAAGAAGGCAAAAACAATTAACTGGACCGAAAGAAATAGTTAATACACCCAAAACTAACTACTATAACATATTTAACCCGCAAAGTAAATTAAAATATACAATCATTTTGGTCTTAAATAACTTAAATTTGCTCCAGATTTGAGATCCCATTTTAATGTAATTACCTTATTTGTAATTATACTAATAACATGTTTTGAATAAACGCCCCATCTCTAAAAATAGAGCTCATTTCAAAATATGAATCTATATTACAGTTGTTGGTCTGATTAGAAATGAGACTAGGGCCTGTGTAATATATTGATAATCTGATTGGCTAAGCAACAAAAGAGGGCGTGGTCACACTATTATAGTACATATCAATTTACAAGTCTTAAAATTCCTTTATTTAATACGGGTTTATTACATATATTACATTTATTATACAAATGGTAAGTTTTCTTCATATTTATCATTTATTTTGAAAACTCAAGTGGCGCCCTCCTGGTGGCGAGTTTGAGCAACAGCAGCAAATCGATACCCCATCTTGTAAGGAATCTTTTAATCGCACATACAACTGATTCAACTTAATTGAAATTGGTAAAAGGAAAAGGGCCAAATGCAACTACAACAGGATATAGAACAGAGGTAAGGGCACATTAGGACAGTTTGTCTTATAATTTATGAAAGTAACTTTTTAAATGTTTAACACTCTTAAATCAAACACTATAAGTACAAAGTTTTATTTCGAGCACTTTAAAAAGTTGTCTGTTGATTGAAAAGGACCTTTATATACAGTTTAATTTCCAATGGACCTAGTCTCATTTTTCAGACACTCTTGGCAGGACCAACTTCTCGTCGGAGAAAAATGAAAGGGCCATTGCCTTTACAGAAAAAAGACCAAGACATGGAAATGGTCATCAGGCTGATGATAGGACCATTAGGTCCATCAGGTCCCAACCTCTCCAACTCTCATCAAGTGTTATCCTGCGTACCATTCATTCCACCTTGGCTCTCGTACCGCGCCAAGTGATGTTGGGGCACAAAGCCTGACCGACAGGTCTCTGGTGGTGCCCATTGCTTTAATATTTCGTTCTGTACCTCTCGTTAAAGCAGTCAGTCATGTTCAACCTATGTGCATCAACTTGAGGAACCTGGGCACACCCCTGGTGGGCACCTCGTGAGAATGTGCCTTGATGCGCAGGTTGCGGTCGTCGGTCAGCAGCACCACTTCGCGCCACACCAAAGTGAATTCACCTGAGCAATAAGTTCTATTGTATCGCACGTGACATGTGACCAATTAATTACTTAATTAACACTCAAAAGAGTTGGTTTTACTAGGTGTTAGTAGTCACTCCTACATTCTAACATGCTGCCACCTACAGGGCTGTACCCGCGCTCGCAATCACGTGCGTGACAAGTACGTGTAGTGTATACGGCAGAACCTCCTTAAACAAATACCCTATAAACTAATATCCTCTGTAAAATGATATAGAATGCCTGTCCCAACATGGGCCTCCCAATTGCAACTCGCCTCTTTAAACAAATAACAAGTCTAAACTAATACAAAACATTGCGTCCCATCGGTTTCATGGGCACCGCCATTACATTCGGTCAAAATCTTTTTCGAGGCTGCGATTGGTGATTACCGTGGTGATACAAGCTTCGCATGCCCGAATGCAATGGCGGACCAAGGTCATTAGAGTGACAAGGTCCGCTCATGCAAATTTCCTGCATGACGTCACTGCACACATGCCATCATTGTAACCCGAAACTGCATATTGCATGCAATTTCTTGCATGGGAAGTGTTGCATGAGCGAACCTTGTCTCTCTAATGACCTTGATGGCGGACAGCCAATAGGCAACAACTGGTTGCAGCGCCCTCTGTTGATAAAGTTTGTCCCTAAAAGGGTCTATAAGTTTAAGGAGGCTCTACTGTATACCCGCAGCACTGCTACGGTTCCCTTTTCCCATTAAGTAATTAAGTAATTAAAGTTAAACCTTCTTTTGTATAATATTTGCAAGGGGGGAGGGAGGTCTTTTGTTGACCCGCTTTAACAAAAGAACCGGTTGAACTACAGAACCGGTTCAACAAAAGAACGATTAACTTTAATTACTTAATTACTTAACAGGAAAAGGGAACCGTAGCAGTGCTGCGGGTATACCAGCTTTTTTGCACCATGTAAAATTTTACCTTGTGTATTGGTACGGTGGGATCCAGGATTTTTGTCCCTTATAAGGGTATGCTCTTACAGGGAAATCGCTTTGTAACAGCTCTCTGCGCTTATAGTGAAACTTCATACAGTAGAACCACTAGAACCTCCTTAATCTAATATCCTTGGGAATGGATGATTTGTAGTAGTTTACAGGGTATTTGTTTAAAGGTGAACTGACACGGTTTTGTAAGGTACCCTGATAATCTGTTTTTCAGTAGTTATTGTGTCCCTTATAACACTGGGGAAAGCAGAAATCGTTTACAAATGGAAAAAAGTTATGAGCGTTTTACCGAATGTGCCGTCACGGATCAGTAAAGCGCTTATAATTTTTGTTTTCCAATTTGTAATCAATTTCTGCTTGGCCTAGTGTTATAAGGCATACAATAACTACTTAAAAACCGATTATCAGGCTACGGTTCAAAACCATGCCAGTTCACCTTTAAGGAGGTTCTAATCTATATCAATAAATGAGATTGTCTGTCTGTCTGTCTGTCTGTGTGTCTGCCACGATGCATTCCCACAATTTTCATGCTATCGACTTGAAACGTTCGCAGGGGGGCACGGATTTTCGTGACCCAGGTCACTGGGGGCTCACATGACCCCCGTCTCCGCCCCCTTCTACGCGTAAAACCCCCAAAACCTCTCCGTCGGTTCACCAACAGTTTGTTTTCCCTGCCTGGCACCACCTCCCGCCCGGCGGAGGGGGTGAGTCAGCTTGGAACAGAGGTGGTGCCGGGTGGGTGGGGGTGAGGTGGCCTCCCACCTTCCCTGGTTCCCTGGGCATTGTTGACAAACCCGGGCAATGCCGGGTATTATCGGCTCGTTAACTATATTTCCTACATTAACTTTTGGCACGTGTTCTGTATGTCATGCAGATTTACTATGTACCTACTATACTGTTTACGAAATAATATACAAATATTATACGTAGGTTCGGCAAAGGATGCTGGTATATACAGGGAAGCAAATTGAATAATGAATAATAAATTTGCAAAATATACTGTTATATTGCGCAGGTATTTATTCACTTGCTTAATACAGAAACTTATAATTGTACTCTAGATCCTTGTCTAGATACTAAATGACAAAATGTGTCAATGTTCTTAAACTACAGTGAACGCGGATTAATATACATGGAAATATAATTGTATATATGAATTCTAAATACATTTGTATAAAACTAGCGCGCTATCGTCTACAATATTTGGATTGATAACTTGCACAACAGTAAGTAAAGGAAAGGACTCAATTTATAGTCGTTTCTTGGTATATAATACTTTGTCTCATGCTTTTAAATGAGTATTATTGGCTTGTGTAGTTGTCCCGGATGGGAATGTCTTAGAGCACATGCCCTTCAGTGAGTCACAAATTGGATCTGAAATACAAAACATTTCACTCATCATTTACCAAATATTTAAAAACTAACTTAAATTTGTGAACGATATGTCTGGTCATTTTGATAGTATGACATGCAGTAATATAGGTTTTCATGACCAGACACTTGGTCCACAGGGCTCAGGTTCCATACTTATGAAATTCTGACACATCTCAGGTGAAGGGATTCCGAACATATTTGGTGGTAATAAATCGCAAATGCCAAGTACACCTTTGCAAATGTTATCTGCAAAATGATTGCAATGCTCAGGAAAAGTATCTATACATATATAGATGGTCATCGTTTCCAATATTGAATTGAAGAAATTATACTGTACCAATGATGAGACAGGGGCTAGGTTTCGGACTTAGATCTCCTAATTGTCCATCGGTCAGAGAAACGATTGCTAAGAAAATAATAGCAATAATTTTCATGGTTGGTTTATGTTTTCTGCTGTTTGCTGCTGGAATATACTGTATAACGTACAGAACCTTGCTTTGCACATATGTATTCTACACTGGTAACAGGACATTTATATATGAAATTCGTCTGTTATTACCAAGAAAACTGTCGTTTCATTACTAATAGCAAATATTAATATGTTTCATACGTTGGAAACACTGAACAGGTCATGATGTGCAAATAAGTACAGTATATGAGAATGACCATATTATTGTTTCTGAGTGTATATGACTCAATGCTGTAGGTATAGTCATGCGAATTTGAGGGTAAATTTAGGGAAACAAACACTGCATCACAAGCTGAAATTAGTTATGCAAACTCTGTTATTATACTGTCATTTTTCATTTATGTTAATATGAAACCAAAATTTACTAGTAGCCCATTGTAATTTCCTTGCACCCATGTAGTTGCTCACTTTTTAATGCATGCAGTACAATTTAAAAAGACTAGAGAGTGAGTGCATGATTCTATACAAATCATTGAGAATATAATACATTTTGCTGCAAAATGCAAATGTGACATATTTTTAACATGTAACTCATTAAATGGCTGAATTGTATTCAGTTCATATTATATTTGAGATATTTCCTAACCCACAAAATCAGTTTTCAATTACCTATAATATATAATTTATTTTGTTCAATTATTGTTTGAAAAGAATTGGAAGCCAATTTATAGTTGTGCAAAACTTTGTGCTCTCCATTTTAATGTAATATAGGTATTATAGCAGTGGTATTATAATATTGAGTCTTCATTTTATCATCTAGCCTATGTTATACTGGTTATAGTATTATATGTGCACAGTATTTGTAATATTTTTAATTAATTGGCATATTGCAATTTTGATTGAAAACATTATAATGGAATAAATCAGAAAGTTTGTTGTGTTGATCGAGTACTGAGCAAAATAGTGATGTAAATGGGTGATGCATGATTGCTTTATTAGTCACATGCACTTGGTTTGGCCTTCAATTGTGTGTATACTGTATGTGTTGGCAACAAACATGGGGAAGGTTTGCGTGACTTCCTTGTCAAGGCCAAACGATAACAAATTTTATGAACACGCTGGTGGAACTACGTTTGAAAATACTGCAGTAATTTTCCGCAAAATTAGGTAATTTAAATAATATTGCTGTTTACGTTTAATTGTGCCATTTAATATACTAATTATGTAATTGAATATTCATTAGGACGTATGCATTAAGATAGTACGTAAGATGCACATATACATTTATCATTGTTAGAATGTGTTTTAAAACTTCACTATTTATGTTGTAGTATATCATTGATTAAATTTATTGAGTTGCAGATATAGTCTACAAATTAATATAAAGATTATATAATAAGCCTGTATTTTTGTTTTCATTTTTAAGTTTGGTAATTTTTGTATTTACAGTTCACTTGAATAATGGCATTCTTTGAGGTGTTTGCATCTTCTACTGGTGGAATAGTTCAAACAACTTTAATATTATGTGTACTTGCATGCATAATTCGCCTATTGATACAACATATCCAACTTCGTCTTCGGATGCCACCTGGCCCATGGGGAAATTGGATGCCCTTTTTGGGCTACTTACCATTTTTGATAATGTACAAAAAAGATGATCCTCACATGATGTTCATAGAAATGGCCAAGAAATATGGACCGATTTTCAGTGTGAAAATTGGAGCTTCAAACAATGTGAGCTATGGGTTTAATTGGTGTTGAGATTGAATGCAGTCAATGCTGACGCAGTAATATGTTGTTTGTATTTTTAAGGTCTTTATTGCTGACAGCAAATTATTACGAGAAGCATTCAAACGAGAGGATTTGACAGGAAGAGGACAAGTTTCAGTTGTTGAGTTTATCAAGGGTCATGGTGAGTGGTCCGGGTCAAATAACAGGGTATTTGTGTGACTTCTATTGTGCAATATAGTTTGAAAGTGTTTTAATATATTTTGTAATGTAATCACCTAAACTTAATTGCAATGCATGCACCTATATATATTTTTATTTGGTATTTCATATACGTGCTTCATTTTGCACTATATGGAAGTCAGATAATTCAATATGCATTAAATGAATAGTAATGAATAATAGTAGGTTGTCTTTGGTAGGACTTGTCTCTTCAGAAGGTGAGCTGTGGCGTTCACAGCGTCAATTTGTTTATGGGGTACTACGAGAATTGGGCATGTTACGCAAGACTTCATCTGATAAAGTCTGCTTTGAGCACAACGCACTCAGAGCGATCAGCATCTTCATCTCAGAAATAGAAAGCCTGAATGGGCAAACCTTCGACATTTCCCGCCTTTTGGGCTTCACCGTTTTCAACACACTGGTTTCAACTATAATGTCCAAAACTTATGAATTGTATAACGAAAGAGTCATGAAAGAGATAAACGACAACAACGACTCGTTTAAGATTATTGATGAAATATCAGCAGCTACTTTTATCCCAATTTTGGTTAAATTGCCACGGTTTAAGGCAATCTCCGAAATTCTAAGGGGAAGACATGAAAATACATGTAATTTCTATAAACCAATAGTTGAAGAGCATCGACAAACAATTGATTGGAACGAACCCAGAGACTTGATTGACTCTTTCCTAATAGAGATGCGTAAAAATGCCAAAGAAGGAAATAAAGACACTTATTTTACTGGTAAGACATTGCCCTAAAAATCCAAAAGCAAAGTATTTTATATATGTGCTTGGAAATGTAAAATGTTTTAAATGTTTGTTTTATAGAATTTCAATTACATATGGTTCTTGGGGATCTGATGTCTGCCGGATTGGAAACTACCAAAACAACCATATTATGGTTAGTTTTGGCCCTTATAAAATACCCAAACATCCAAGACAAAGTAATTTTGGTTATGATATGTGTAAATGCTAAATGTTCTATAGGCATGTAGACGTTTGCATGTCAAAATTGTGTGCATGTGTAACAAGCAGGTTTTATAATTTCCAATAAAATCAATTGCAATTATAACATGTGGCATTTTCATGCTTTAGTGCATTTTGATTGGTTGCTGTGAAAATTTAAATTGTTTCTACATATTTCAGATTCATGAGGAAATGGACAGAGTTATTGGTCGAAATCGAGAACCATCACTTGATGACAGACCTCATCTAAATTACCTTGAAGCATGCATTTTTGAAACGCATAGATTTGCATCAGTGTTGCCATTAGGTATGAATATAAATTATTAGCGAGTCATACAGTAGCATTTTAGTTATTTCACAATTAGTTGATAGTATTTAGCTAGAAAAGTATAATTATATGGAATTATTTATTAAGAAAACAATGATTAGATCTTGGTTTTATATTGTAATTAGGTGCACCACACCGTGCATGCAAAGACTTAACTCTGGAAGGTTACTTCATACCTCAAGATGCATTTGTATTTGGTCTACCTTGGTTGTTTCACCACGATTCCGAAACCTGGAAAAACCCTGATGTCTTTGATCCGGGTAATTTTATTTCAAAAAGTGGTTCCATAACAAGGCCCGAGACTTACATGCCTTTTTCAGTTGGTAAGTAGCCCAAAAAGTGATCGAATGCCATTTTATTTTATTTCCGTCATTGAATTGGTTGACCTTTGTGTATATGGCAGGCCGCCGAGCTTGCATGGGTCAGGATGTTGCAAACAATGAAATTTTCCTGCTTTGTGCACACCTTCTACAAAGATTTCGCCTCATGCCTCCAGATGATGACATCCTTCCAGAGTTTGTTGGGATGCATCAAGGGGTGCTGACGATGCCAAAGCCTTACAAAATGAAAGCAGTCCTGAGATACTAATATCCTGGCACAATATGTAGTATTAATATATTTGTGATAATCTTTTTGATATATAGTATACGAATTGCAAGCACTTGTAATATACTACTTCTGCATCCCAACACATGAAACTTTGGTGCTTATTTCCACAACAAAAACTAACATTTCAATGTGTTGACTTATATATAATAAACTCGTTTTCCTGAAGATGCATGGATATGCATATATGAAATCTTGTTCTCCATGTTTTCAATTGTGTATAGCTGCAAACGAACTATTTCCAATTAGGAAAAATGCAGTCCATTTCCATTAATTTACGTCACGTGCATATACAGGGTGTCCACAAAATAACTCCCTGAAAAATTCTATATCTCCAAAACAAAAAGGCCAAAAAATATGTGGTTTGAAGCAAATGGTGTCTGTGTCTCCCATTGAGAAAGCACAATGTGTGGTGTGGTTAGTTGAGACCAAATCGCCGATTGCAGTACAGAAACGTTTCAGATCAAACTTTGGAAAGGCACCGGCCACCAGATGTTAAGTCAACAAAGGAGTGGTTAAAGACATTCCTCAAAACAGATTCTGTGTATAAAAGTAAAAGGTCCGGGCGACCTTGCGTCTCAGATGCAAGCGTGGATGAAATATCCGTATAGCTTTTGCCCGAAGCCCAAGAAGATCAGTTAGACGAACATTACGTTAGCTCCAAATGCCAAGGTTGACGGTACACCATAGACATATATGCGACTGGACCGCCAACTCCGGGTTTGGCCAAGGAGGTTGGAAGGTTTTGGGTTAGATGGAGGGAGGGTACTTCACCTATTTTGAAGCCAATTTTGGCGGCTTTATTTCGGCGGCTTTCATCTGATTGGCCGCATCAAGTCCGCTGTGCAGGTGCAGAATGAACTGAGCCAACCACAGCTTACCTCTTACTTGCCTCCCCCTTTGCCACCCACAGTTTTTCCCACTTCACCTTTCCCCTGTGCTAAAGTATAGACACGATCTCTCCATCTAACCCAAAACCTTCCAACCTCCTTGGGTCCGACATGGACCGGAAATCAACCCCTCATAAATACCAAAATGAAATCTTTTTGAAATCTTTCAGAAATCTGGAAATCTTTAGGGAAATCACTCGTAAATCTTGAAATCCCTGTGAAATCTTGACAAATACAAAGTTTATTTATGAAAATCTAGGAAAAGCTCAACTTGTGGGTGGCTTTTTAGGTAGTTTTGGTTTTTGCGATGTCTCCGATTGGCTGAGACCAATCAGGCCAACCGTAGCCATAAGTGTGACGGCATTTTGGAGTATTTTCAGCATTTTCCATTGCGTTTTTGCTCATTTCGAAGTGAATTTGCCCTGATGCAAATGCAATCCAGCAAATTTTGGGAAATGTGTTAATACAAATGAAGGGTTGCAAATAAAAAATACAAAAGCCTTTGATAACATCATTGTGCTAATTTCTTGGCAGATTTTAGCTTAAACCCTTCGACTTTGCTAGTATGAAAAACAAGCACATAACACATATGGTCCAATCCAGCAAATTATTATGAACTGGACATTGGTATGTCTGAAAACCAGACTTCTTATTGCCTGTCCCGATACGAACGCTGCTATAATTGTCAAAATTCTCCAGAATTAAACATTGTTTCTCCATGAATTTAACAAAATGCTCATAATTTATTGTAAATAATTACAACTTATAGACTCAATATCCAGAGTAAATTGTATATCAAATGTTTATTATTTGTATGCATAAATAAAAATATGAAATTTTAATTTGTACACTTGATATCAATGCATGTTTGGAATGCTTAGAGCGAATTTCTAAAACAATTTGAATTTTGCGGTTCAATCATAAATGTATCCTATACAGGGTGAACAAAAAGTCTATCATTTGTTTAAATATCTGCAAAATGGTGAGAGGTAGCTTTGTGAAAGT
>JAQIWR010002630.1:0-10769 GCA_034695945.1 Glomeris hexasticha | reverse complement strand
GTGCAGCAGAATTACCTTCTAGATTTGGGAGGAGTGTAGCTACTGGTAGGGTGGGAGAACAGCAGTGGTGATGATGCAGTACATTTCCTTTTTAATGCACAACTTGTTTGTTTGAAGTTTGACATCTATTTTTGATCCGCTTTTTTATCGGAACAAACACTTTTTCCATTATAAAGGAATTTACTGGCTGACCACGGAACACAACCAGACAATGCGGCACGCTGCTTCGTTGTCGGTGAACCCCCAATCTTATTCAAACTCCTCTACAGCAAATGTGCGAAGCTTCTCCATCCAAATCATTATTTTAACTGAAATACATTAACACAGCTCCCCAACAGCGCCATCCCCACTGCTGTACTCCCACCATACCCCTAGCTATGCACCTTTAGAATCAGGGAGGTAATTCTGCCGCACCCTGTATAAGGACTTGCCAGAAATCTGCAATTTTTTGAAGTTCAAATGTATTGAGTAGAGTTTATTTTCAACAAATTTGACTTGAACGAATCAATGTATTGTTTTCTTCTGAGCATGCCCAAACTTTTGGGCTCGCTACGCCTATGTGCTACAATATTGGAATCATTCCAGAATTGACTAAAGTTATACACTCTGTACTTTATGATTTTACTTCAAATTATGACAATATTAGGTAAATTAAGATTTTGTAATGCATTTTCGTTAAAGAAAAGAAACGAAAACTAATTGAGAGACTTGTAGATGAGTTTGCCAACAAGAAAAGAAAGAAAGGAGACATTTAAAATTATCATTATTTGTCTGTTTAACTTGTGAATAACCCTTAATGATACCAATAAATGTAATGATCAATAAAATATTCTTTTTCCTATTTTCTTACCTATAATAGAGATAATTCCAATAATTTTACCTATAACTTTTTTAAAAATCCCCATTTTTCCTATAAATTTGGAAGCCTGTTGTACTTCACACCCTGCTCTTGTAAAAGCCCATAAATCCACTTTCACCAAGTCAGTTTGTGGGTGGGTAAGGGGGGGGGGGCGCAAAGATGGCTTATATGGCTTATATGAATTGGGAATAAAATAAAATTTAAACATCTTCATACTACAGATAGTATTAACATTTATACGTTTTTATCTCCTCTAGAATGCATGGACACGGAGTTGGAAGTGCTTCAATAACGTGTAGCTTCAATCTCCAAGTTTTAAATCAAATTGTATGTAACAATAAAAAATATATAACTTTGTATTTTACTGGTACGTAGCATTCATTCATATACACGGTAAAAAATATGAATTCCGGTTTAAATAAAAATGTGTTTCTGTATAAGTATTAACTAAAAATTAAAACAATAGTATATGTTATTGGCTCAATCCTTGCTGTTTTGCTCAGGACGATAGAATTCTAAACAAGATAATGGGAACTAAGGTGGTAACCATGACTGCCAATGCATCAGAACATTGATAACCCTACAAAATATCATATGTTGTTTGTGTTCTTTGGATTTTAATTGTCAGCTTGGTAGCACTGTTGTCAGCTTTATCTCGGGTATTCGCCTGTTTGCCTAAAGGAGTAAGTTTAAAAATATAGCCTTACAATTTATATATGTAGTTTTATATTATGATATAAAATTCCACAACATTTTAATATCTTTACTTCATGGGAATACGCGCATTTTTAAGGATATGGTTCATTTAAGACACCTCATTGCACCAGAGTTATAGTGCGTTTTTGTAATTATCGGATTAGTGATCGCTCTTTTGTTCTCTAATTGCTGGAGAGTTGACCCTTGAGTGGACTGCTTACAACAAAAGAGCTAACCCCTCATCAATTAGCGAACATAACAGCGATCACTAATCCGATAAATACAAAAACGCACTATAACTCCGGTACTACTATACTTTTCGCTCGTAAATCCTGTGCACGAAACTGCAGAGTAATATGGACAAAAATAATAAAAAAATAATAATTAATGTAGAGAAAAGCTCATTACCGAATCAGCTCGATCGTCGTCATGGAAAGGTTTGACTGTATTATTGTGATTGAAATATAAAGGTGGAGTTCTTCAATGGAGAATCCAACAACCAAAGTTATTCACATTCAAGAATTTGATTTCAATCGATGGTTTGAAGATTTGAAAAAATTCGAGATAAGCCAGGAGTTTCGTCGACAAAAAGGGTGGCATGCCATTGAAGAGGAAAGGGGTTTCTACTATGTGCTTGGAAACATCAAGGATCTTACCATGGTCAAAGAAATCTTAAAGTACATCTGGAGCGTACCGGATTGGCGTGCTGGGAATTTCGCAAAATTAATTGAGAAAAACAAAAAATTGGTCATGGATTATTACATGATGCTTTCCAATGATACTGAAGCCATATTTACTGACGAAGCAGAAAGGTTGGAAATGCAGACAGCAATTCGAATTCATGCAAACAATCGCCACGCTGTTTGCACCCAATTAAGGAACTGCTATGAACCCAATATTATTCTACATAATATATTACAACTTGAAAACAAACCAGAATTAGCATGGCGTTTAACAGTTTTTCGCACTTACTATCCTGTGGTGGTTGGCATCAAAACCAATATAATAGAAGAGATAATGTCCCAAATCCACGGTTCAGAAGATTATAGGTATTGTATTAAAAGGTTGGAGACCCTTGGAGCAGATATTGCCTTTTTTACAAGGACATTAACTCCCAGAATGGCCGACATATTTAGGGCTCCATTTAGACGATGTGTACATAATGGTTGGCATGAAATTTATTGTGAAACCATGTTTACCAGACTTATTTTCCCAATTTTGAATGTAATTGAACAGGAACCAGATAGTAACATTAACCATGATGTTTTTGTAAACCTGATGCTGTGCTTTTTTGAAAAGTATCAGAAGAGGGTTTTGAAGATGCTTCCTAATCAGCTTATAACCGTTTTTAAACTTTTAGCACGTTATGATGATACTGTTCGATTGCGAAGGTTTTTGGCCTGTCTAGAAAGATTAGGTGTAAATTAACTTGTGTACTGCCAAGGGTGTATGTAAATACAGTAAGGAACTAAAAGTGTAATTTTTCGTATTGAATTATGTAAAATGAAATGAATATTTTGAATATATAGCCTAACAGATACAAAATGTGTCACAAATCCAAGAATGAGCATCATAAACATCCGTTTGCAAATTGTGTACATATTTTTATTTCTTTTTATTGACTACGAGCCGATAATACCCGGCGTTGCCCGGGTTTTTCAAGAATGCCCAGGGAACCAGGGAAGGTGGGAGGCCACCTCACCCCCACCCACCCGGCACCACCTCTGTGCCAAGCTGACTCACCCCCTCCGCTGGGCGGGAGGTGGTGAGTCAGTTTGGGAAAGAGGTGGTGCCGGGCAGGGAAAACCAACTGTTGGTGACACGACGGAGAGGTCTTGGGGGTTTCACGCGTAGAAGGGGGCGGGGAGGAGGGTCATATGACCCCCAGTGACATGGGTCACCAAATTCCGTGTCCCCCTGCGAAGGTTTCAAGTCCATAGCATGAAAATTGTGGGAATGCATGGTGGCAGACACACAGACACACAGACAGACAGACACTCATTTATTGATATAGATTAGCCGATCGTCCTTTTTAAAACGGTTTTTGTCACTCTGTACATATCTTTGACCGTAAGTAATATTTTGTATACCACATGCATGATGACAGAATACTGATGAAACATGCTGGTGAGTTGAAAAGACGAGAATATAAGAGACGGGATTATTTCATCCTTCTTGAACATTAATCTCATATCCACAACTTTATTTAAAGAAATAATCGACATGTGCATATGCGTACAATATTTGAAACTTTTTTCATTGCAGCGATTTTATTATGTTGACATACACGTATAATTTGTATCAATGTATCAACGATATTTTATTATAATAAATAAGCAATCTGAAATGACATAAAAGCTGGCTTAATTGTACCATTACCAAATTTTCCAACATCTACAGATACGAATTTTACTGCTATCTTATTGTTTCTGCTGTGTTCCGTGTGGGCCCAGAGCATCCATAATATTTATTTCAGCAGATATTCTTATATCGTCTGGTGTTGAAGCTGTTTCCACGACTTCCAAAGCTTTTTCAAGGTTGGCCAATGTAGTTATCATAGCTTGGACTTGCTTTGTGTAAAGAGGATCTGCTTGCAATGCATGTATGACATTCTTCTTTGCCACAATTAACTTTTCAACTGATTTAACTATTCCATCCCTAACAGCAGCTGTCCATTCACCTGCCTTCGAAGCAGTTTGAATATCTGTCACGAGTAAGACAGATTTGGCAACTTCCTGCAACATCGAAGTGATTCGTAACTCTAAATTAGCAGGTAGTGGTAGTACAGAACTCGGGTCTTTTTCTCCCATAACACTGGCCACTATGGCCAGACTGCATATAAAGAGTACATTCATTTTCTGCTATAAAAGCGATACTTAATGATTTCACAAAAAGTTGTCCCCATATTTATATGGCGAAAAGAACCGGGGTGTCAATATACATTAATCTTGGGAGCGCAGTTTTTTATTTGCCGTTTTTGGGAACAACTTTAATTGTATCCCATGTATACACATATTTTTTGCTATTATAAATTACATAACCTGCTTTTAAAGCATACATGTACATGACGTTTTTTTTCAGCTGAGTTTGAAAATGGTTTCAATTTAAAGGTGAACTGACACGCTTTTGTAACGTACCCTGATAATCAGTTTATAAGTAGTTATATTGTGTCCCTAAAAACGCCGGTGAATGCAGAAATAGATTACAAATTGAAACGAAACGTTATGAACGTTTTACCGAACGCCACTGGCTTTGCGAGCGGCTTGCGAGGGCTTGTTAGCGGCTGCGAGTACGAGGCGAACGCTCGCAAGCGGTTCGCAAGCCGCTTGCAGGCGTGGCTTACAGTCTCCGTTCTCGGCCAATTGGGTGGCTAGGGCGTGGCTTACTGTCTCCGTTCTCGGCCAATCAGAGCAAATCAACGTCAAATTTTTCTCAAAAATCTCGAAATGTCCGTTATCAAGACACTTCAGCTTTTGGGATATGATTATTTGTGATTATATGGATCGATTTTCACCAACAAATGATTGTGTTAGGATTCGCTGTCAGTTCACCTTTAAGTTACCTGCAACATGGTATAGTCAATAATTTTGCATGTAATTTAATCTAGTCTAATATTTCCGAATCTCATTTTCTAAATAATGTTATTAAATAGATATTGCTAATGTCGTATTTAGTTAGAGTTTATGCAAATAAAACTTTAATTGGAAAGAAAAATATTTGTGAACATTATATTAACTTCAAATACCCCTAACAGTGATAATTTAATTCACATCATATTCATGGCAATTCAACGTTTTATTTCGTAAGTGTGTCACTGAAAATGGTTTATTAAATTATCTGGTTCCGTATTTGGCTGCTATTCAAATAATGAGAGTGTATGTTTTATAAACGGGTCGATTGTTTCAGTTTGAGTGGTAGGCTATATATTTTAGATTGACTCATGCAGGATATTTACTTCGCATGTTTTTTATTGTCATTTCCCCCAATTGAAACAATCTCATTTCTTATTTGAAATGTATTCCAAACGCATATAAATCGCAGAATATTTTTTATTCTAGTTTCCTCGTGTCATGAGGACTGTAAAAGCATAATGCATTATGAATTTCGACAATAAATACACAACATGTTACTGGAGATTTATTATTTACTGCCTTTAACAAAAATGTATGCATTATAATTAGCACATCACTACATTTAGCGTTTCAATTGTGACACTATCTAAAGTTGCACGCACATCATTTCATTGTGCAACATGTAAATTATTTACTTCGGAATATACAAAATAGGTTTAACATATTCTTCAACAATTTTCTGGATCTCATCTGGAGTAGTTGCTGGTGCCAGTTTCCCAATTGCTGTTTTCACGTCCAATCCGTACGTTCCGATAGCAGCTTTAATTGCAGTGTAGATATCTTTATTTGGCTGGTAGGTTTCGGCATCCAACGTCTTCTGAATACCATCATTAACTACATTGTCAATGGTCTTAACTATCTGGAGGAGCTTTTCATTGAGTTCATCTCTACTTTCTGTTGTCCATGTGTCACCAGCTTCGGATACCTGTTCAGCAGCTTCATTAAGAACGTTTGCCGTTTCCACAATGCCTTGTAAGACCAATTGTAATGTTCCTGGAGGCTCATCTACCACTGGTTTTGCAATTGCATGATGGTTGTTTATCGTAAGCAGGATACCTGCAAATAGGAGCACTTTTGTGGCCGCCATTTCGTTTGAGGTTTGGTAAGAGGTATGGTTAATAGCTGCTTATTTATACGCTTTTTGAAGGTTAATTAAAACATATTCACTATCTAGTAATTTTGTAATTAACATTTAATAGTTGGGTTTGTCGATTGGCAAACGCGTTTATTGGATCCTTACCAGTGCATCGCCGTGAATTTTCAGCGTAGCTCTCTTGGCAAACTTTCATTTCTTATTGTTTTAGAATTGGGCAAGCAAAAATCAACTGGCAAGGGAGTTGAGGAAAATGCAGGCATGCATCAAAGTTATGTAGCAATATAATATATTTCAAAATGTCGACAATATAGTTTCGCAATACATATTACGCGTATATGGAAAATGTAAGAATGATTTTCATGCATAACAAATCAAACACACATATTCTACTGATTATATTTTATTATTATTCATTCAAATATATTAATGCAACACTGTAAAATTGTCCACAACTGCTGTTAATTGAAATCGAATTGATCAACGAGGAACATATAATACTGGTTCAACCTCTTCTTTAACGACTTTCGTGATTTCTGATGGAGTCGTAGCTGCTTTCAATTTGTCAATAGCAGCTTGAACGTCGGACTGGTAGAGCTTGATAACATGAAGAACTAAGTGATAGATGATTTTATTTGGTGTGTATGTCTCAGCTTGCAACGTCTTCTGAATGCCGTCAATGATCATGGTATCGATTTTGTTCACTATTTGATTGAGCTTCTCAATAAGTTTGTCTCTACTTTGTGTTGTCCATGTATCAGTTGTTTCTGTTACTACCAATGCTGCATCATTGAGCACATTTGCTGCTTCAACTATGGCTTGTAAGGCTATGTGTAAGGTTCCGGGAGGAATATCTACCTTAGGACTTGCTGATGCCTTCTGACAGAATAGCAACAACCCAGTAAACAGTAGCACATTTCTAGACAGCATTTTTCAGACAGTGGTGTATCTTATAATTGGGCATATGGCTTTTATATACTGTTTCCTTTCAGTGTATAATTATTCTGCAACTGCCCTCATTATAGGTCAGTTGCTTATTATAGCAAATAAAAATATATGTTTTACACTTATATGTATAGTACATATTTATATTTGTGCACGGGATTACAATGTAGTTCTAAACTTTTAGTCTAATCATATGCTATGCCATTTGCCATTATCACAATTCCTCAGATATTCGGAAAGCAGTATGGGCAATGTTATCTTCACGAACCCCTAATATGTTATGGATGGTAATTAAAAGAATGACAAATGCAGCAAATTGTAATATTTATTGAAGACTATAACTATAAACCAATATCGATATAATTCCCGTAACCATAATTCCCTTTTGAAGAAAATGCCAGAACCGAATCTATAAGTACTTGACAGATTTTGTGTACGAAGAAATTATAAATTGTATAATTGAGCTACATATATAAATAATAAATTCGATTTTCCTTGACGTAAAACGACTGACGTTCTTCAGTTTTCAATCAGATTCGGGTTTCAGGTTCCTGCCTGCAAACCAATAATTTCGGAATCATCAAGCAACCATATACGTTATGTATAGGATTTATAGAAAGCTATGATGTACATAGAGTATAGTGAATTTCACAAAAACTGAAATTAATTACTGTTGTACTGTTGGTGCATTTGCTTACCTTATCTAGTTTACCAGGGCCATGCGTTTGGCAGCATTGATTCCACCCGCAGCACTGGTCAGATCTGCCAACAACTTGATGAAATTCAATATGATGTTGTTTGGAACAGCCAGGGCCCCTTCGATGACGTTGCTTACACCTTGGGTAAGATCTGCAGCAGAACCTTGCAATGTGGTCGTTACAAACTTGAGAACTCTTTCAGCTGCATTCAGAAGATTGGTGACAACTGATGACAGAACTCCAACAACGTTGTCTGGATTTACAGAAACGACTGCCTCGTTGAAAATGCCAGAGAGGGAGTCGAGCAAACTCTTCAGAGCAGTGTACAGTGCTGACAAAGGGCCTGCGGTCACCCCGGAACCCACTTGGCCCAGTTGACCAGCACCTCCAGCAATATCTTTTTGTAAATCTTTCAATACTTTTACAGCTTGTTGCTGCAGTTCAGGGAGTTTATCTTTAGGGGCTGTCTGCATTTCTAGTACCAACTTGTTCAAGGTGGTGTTTGCCGCTTCCAAACTGTCGATACCTTGACGTAACTTCTCAACAACTTTACTGGTGTCAGCACCATGACAGTTATTTGGCAAGATAACTGTTAGTGACAAAATTGAGAGGACTACTACGGTTAGCATTGTTTGAAAGTGAATGTAGAAGATGGAAAAGCTGCTTGTAGATGCTGCTGCTTGTTTGCTGTTTTTAAGTTTGGTGAGTTCTGTCTGCCAATTACTGCTTTTATACTATTTCATGAAATTATTTCTACAGGGTATCTGATTGATTAGTTCCACCTGAAATGTGTTTCGGATGTATTACAGAAGAGAAACATGGCACCAATGTTTGTTGGAAACAAGGAAATATGATTTTTTACTTGATATAACCATTCATTTTGAGATAGCTTGTGCATGGTAGGAGATTTTCAGCAGTTTTTACAGGTGTTACATATGTTCCTTCACCAGGAAAAACAAATATGTGTATGATATAGTATTTCCTCCTCGATAAACCAAGTTCATTGATCGTACGACAACTGTCAAGGGTCATTTCATTTAGTATACACATTTTGCAGCACGTGCTGTATGCATTCAATTAAGCGCTGAACATGGGATATAGCTCACTACACTGTTCTCATATTTACATAATCATATGACATGTTAGCATATACTGTATCAAAGTATTGGGATGTAACTGCGAACTATTAGTGCTTATATCTTCCATGAAATAAAATTGCAGAGTCTATATATTGGCATTGGATCACTGGACTTTTGCTCCAGGTTAAACAGAGTTTCCTTCTTAGACAGGTTGGAACGATGTGACTAATTTATTCCATGTGTTGATGAATATATTTCAAGAGGAATATGAGCTTTCCTGCTGCTCGGAAAAGCAATATAATGTATAGTGTAAGGTCCTCATTTATGTTCTGTTCCGCTTGCCATATTATTATAATTCCGTCATTGGCTATCTTCAGCGTATATGTATACTATATATAAATACTGTTGCCATATAATAAATCTTCCTCTTTTGCCAATGTTATGTCGAAGTGTCCGTATCCGTTTCTTCCGTCAGCGCTTACAGTAGAAACCTTTTATACGTAGTAGATAATATTAAAAATTAATGGCAAGTGATATTGCATTTCTATGAATTGTGCTAAGCACCAAAAAGTACTTTGCAAAATATTATATTTTCTCATAATTACATGTTCGCATAATATTATTTCTTAGCTTGTATTCCCGACTTCCGAATCAGTCATATTTCCTGTTGATACGTTTTTATTTATTAACGTAATGAAAATACAATCGTTTGGTATAATATAATGAAAGCGTGTTCAAATGCAAATGGTGTCTAAAGTTTACCGGGTGAAGTGTATTAGAATGTTGGCAGGAAACTTAAATCAACTACTAAGGGCTTCACGAAGGTAGTAACAACTTCCTGGATTTCTGCGGCAGAAGAAGCATCATCCAACTTTTGCTTGGCATCTGTCAATTTCTGTGTGCTATCAGTAACTGCTGCAATGAATCCTTGAACGGCTTCTTGGTGCTTGGGATCAGTGTTTTGGGCTAAAACCTTTTGGCCATCTGTGACACATGACTGTAAAGCATCGATGATAGTTTGTAGTTGCTGACTGAGGTCCTTCTGTGCATCAGATGTCCACGTTTGATCGTTTATCAATTTGCCGACAGCTCCTCCGGCAGCGACATTTGCCTTAGTTACCGCAACAATGTCAGGGATCAGAATTTCAATGCCTTTTGGAAAGAAGTCGGTTTTAGGATCCTCAGCATTTGCAGAGACTGCGAGCAAAACAGCTACAAATATGACACACAATGACTGCATCTTCGTATGAGATTATTGCTAGTGATTTCGAAGTTTTGTTCTTGTAGTACTGGAAGCTTGTGATTTCATTCATTGAGTTGCTTACTATATATAGCAAAATAATTAGTTCATGGAGTGATTTATGTTTGAAACGAAGGTTGAAAAGAGATTCGAGGCTACAAAGCACGGATTGAAATTGTTGCAATACAAATAGTCCTTCATGTAGCTTCCTATTAGTCAGACAAATCAACATTTATCATCGCAATATTGCGAATCGTTTTTCAGTACTGCGGTGATGCGTAATACACTCAACGTCATTATTATTGTATGGTTTTCATTGATGATTTTAGCTCAATATTTATTTTTGAATACCTTGGACGCATTGAAGAAACCTTGATAAGGTTAAAATAATATTCCAACCTGTCTCATATTGTTTCTCATTTCACTTAAGCGGAATTAATTATGGTGGTTAACTTAAAGGTGAACTGACAGGGTCGACGATAATCCGCGAGTAAGTAGTGTTTGTGTCCCTAATAACGATGGGACAA
>JAQIWR010002629.1:0-10769 GCA_034695945.1 Glomeris hexasticha | reverse complement strand
CGATTCGCCAAAAGTGGAGGTTAACTGTTAATTGATCATGCCCTGTCAGTTCACCTTTAAAGGAGCGTTTTCATGGGCGAGAAAACGAAAAATTCGCCCGCCTCGAGACATTCGCTCGCATTGTGTTTCCTCGCCCACGTGTTTTCATGCAAGCAAATTTACGAAAGCGAAAATGGCGATTTCTCGCATTCGCGTGCGAATAAAGTTCATGTTCGCCAAGTTTGCAACATTGCTCGCGATTTTTGGCCATCTGGAACGTTTTTGCGGGCGTAGTCCTTGCGCGCTGGAACACAAAGATGCGTTTTCATGGGCTTGCGATTTTTGAAATCACCCGCATTCCATGATGATCACATACCCATGCGTTCTCCCTGTTTGCATTTTCATGAAAGCCAAAATTGTTTTGACCTGCACTACAAAATGCACATTCAAAGCTAGAGTCGTTTGGTGCGTGCCAAAACAATTTTGGCTTGCACGAAAATGCAAACAGGGACAACGCATGGGTATGTGATTGATCATCATGGAATGCGGGCGATTTCGAAAATCGCCAGCCCATAAAAACGCACCTTAAAGCCTGGTTTCCATAACGGCGATTTTGCTGCGAACCGGCTGCGATTTGCGATGCGGCGGCGACAGCGACGGCGACTGGAGCATTTCCATATCCGCGATGGCGACGCTCCGGCTCGTCGCTTCGTAGTTGCGGCTCCGTCGCAAAAAGTTCACCGTGTTCAACTTTCAGCGACGAGCCGCAAGGCGCCGACCAATCAGAGGCAAGGCTGCCAATTACCGCCTTGTCCCATTCGCGTTGTCGTGGCTTCCACCAATCGCGATCAAGTAGCTTCAACCAATGGTGGTTTTGCAACTTCGCAGCCGATTTACAGCATCGCCGATATGGAAACGAATGTATGCGATGTGAGATCGCACGTAAAATCGCCGCCGCAAGTCGGCTAGCCGCATCGCTAGTTGCAGCGGCTATATGGAAACCAGGCTTAAGAAACATTTGGGTTGTGAAGCGGAATCGAGAGTGGTCGAGCGTTTTGAGAGCGAGGTTCGGATTCGAGCGGACCAGGAGTGCTTTGGGGTATCGTATAAAGTGTATAAAGTGTTACAATTTGTTGAATCGTTTCATTGAAAGTTGTGATTCGAATTTATAAAACTTATTGTGTTTCCTGTACAGAGCAGCTTTATTTTCCTATTATTCTATCTTCTTCATTTCTTCATTTTTTAATATCTACAGTTCATCACGCGCAGTGGATTGTACATGGTTTCGGCCATTACAATTTGACATTACAAAAGATTTATTTTTATTTTAACACCTTCAGTCACTGGGTTTACATTTCTGTACACAATTTTAACATGTAGCTGCTATAGTGGGGCCACTGAGACAAGACAGTGGTTTGAGGCGTCAACGAGGGGCAGAGGGAAGGAATAGTCCAAATGGAGGGTGGATGGAGTTTGGCTTGCACTTGGATGACGTCATCCTCTGATAGTGAGTTCGGGCGCCCAGGCGCAAGCCAAACTCCATTACCCCTCCATTTGGACTATTCCATCCCTCTGCCCCTCGTTAAAGCCTCATGAAACTGTCTTCTCTTAGTGGCCCCACTGTATAATATAACATGGTCAAATATATTTCCCCATTTTTATTTGTGTTCTATTAACTTTGGAAATGTTTCTGCCTAAATGATTTCTTGTTCGACAAGCAGATATTAATTGTTGCATGAAGGGGTTAAATTCAAATGTGGCTATTAATTTCCGGATCACCTGGTATAATAAACCTTTATTGGAAACTTTATCATAACGTTGTATTATTACCACCTGATTCTGAGATTTATTTTACTCAAAGGGCTAAGCGATTGTTTCAACTTCTAGCATAAATCCATTGTAACCATTTTTAGTAAACGGATGGTTCTAGACACCTGAGATACCTGATAATGTCAATCCTTTACATTACAGATGGGAAGTCTTGGTATGAAAGCCTACAAATGGAATATAGGATTGTCGACGTTTACTAGCAGTTGCAGTTATACATACAATCACGAAACATCATTGGCCTGCGATGGAAACGTTACTACGTACATTGCTTATGAATTTACTAATGGACCGAGGTAACCTATTATATCGCATGAATACGTTAGATGACTCTTAATCATTTAAATTCTTAACCAATTGTGATAAATCCAGCTCAGTGCAGTTTGTGACTGAACAAAGCGGCAGGTTTCCATCTGATCGTGCACATAAATTAACGAATAATATACCTGATTGGGATGCTTGTTTTTAAAATACACAGATATGACAGGACGTTATACACTTAACAAACGCATTATGTTTAATTCCACATATGAAGAGTGTTATCTGCATTACGAACCTGGAGTGGCATTTGTTACTAGAGAATGCCTTATTGATCCCAGTTACCCATGTGGACTAGCCTGTGGTAATTTCTCTTATAAGTCATAATTTACCATATTAAATTGAAACTATTGCAGTGAAACCTGTTAAACGTAAATATAAAGCATTTGATATAATTCCAATTTACTTGCAAAAATTTTGCGGAAGGTCAAAGCAGCATGACGCAGGCTTCATGCATTCCCTTGCACTTATCAAGTACTGTAAACCTGTGATCTTAACCTTATAATGAAGGAAAGAGCATTTCGACATGCGCGAGAGGAAGATAAGAAACCAACTAACTAAATTTATAAAATATACCTTTAATTTTTTTACTGGAATTAATACCAATACTTTGGGATTCCATCTGCAACAGATTTCACTCTTTTTCTATGTATTTTCGAATCCAGTAGTGCAAATGTATTTGTGTCTAATTCTAGCTGCTATCTATGTTGAGGTAAGATCAGATGTTAGTGCTGAGACGGGACAACTGAACGAGTTCTTAGAGAGTCTTGGAGTTAATTTTACGCAAACCGTATCCGATTGCGAGTGATTTAATTGCTCCATTAAATGGAATTTATTATGAATAGCATTGAATAAAGATGAAAATGTACAACAGTCAACAGAATGTGTGAATGTCTTGCTGTTGTGTATGCAAATGTAAATCCAGGTGCATGTGGTGTGGCTGAGCGATTGAACAAATTCTTGGAGGGATTATTAAAAATATTCCGTAAAGCCAAGTATATTTTCCAGTTAACTGGGAGAGTAAGAAAAGGAGATGCTGTTTCAAATCTCTGAAGCAGCAATCCTGACTTCATGTTATCGGCACGTGGTTGATGAGTGGAATGGGTTGCCAAAAGAGGTGGTGGATACGCTAATGGTGGAGGGCATTAAGAAAAATCTGGTCAATTTCTTGGTGATATGGTATGGAATCACTTTACGTACCTACTGTATTATTTACTATCACTTCAATATATTTCTGGAATTACCGTGAACATCAATTAGGCTACACAATGTTATTATTATTTTTAAAACCGGTGATCACGTTACAATTTTAAATTGAAGATACTACACAACATGCCAATCCAAATTAGCAATATTCTAAAAAAAAATTACACTGTGTTGTGGCAAAAAATACGCTTATTGTCAACCCTCTGCTTGTAAATCCAAAAATTGTATGTATGTATGTATTTATTTCTCGCCAACTGGCATAGAAAGAGTTACAACTTCGTTCAATATTCATATATCAAGCCGACTTATTCCTACTAATTACTACTACATTTCTCATGTACTGGCCCCCAAAAATAAATTAAATTAATAAACAGTAATAATATGAAAATACAAATAAAATAAAGCTTAGTAATCTAACATAAATAACAATACACCTGAACACACTTATTGCTGTTTATATTTGCATGTACATTCCCCTCCCTTCCACTCCATTTCTGCCATATGCACCCGACAGTGTCTATACTCTGCAATATCTCCAACCCCCTTATTACTTGTCACTTCATTTTACTTCTTCTTTCTTTATCTATTTCCCGTAGCCTCAGTCTACCTCCTCCCTCTTCTCTTAATATCACCTCCATCTTCTTCTCTTTACCTATCACATTCATCCCACTACACTCTCCCATCACATGTACTAACGTCTCCTCTTCCACCCCACAGACCTTACATAGCCGGTCGTCCATTTCTTTCCAGTAACTTGCCGCACCCATCTCCCCTCCTGTCCGATATTTCGCTAATAGCCTTTTATCGTTTTGATGTATCTCCCGATTGGTTAAGTACTCGGCCCTCCCCTGTACTTGCTTCAAATCTTTATACCATGGGTTAAACTTAGACCCTTGCATTTTCTGTCGATTTTCGGTGATCCTTTTCTCCACTATTCTCCTTTCCATCTCCCCCACTACATCCCATCCTCTCCCCTCCATATCTTGAATCCCTTCCTCTGAAATTCCCAGCTTGGCTAACTCACTCCTCTTTACCGCTCTCCACCTTAATCGTTTTTGACTTTCCTCATATCTCCACTTTGCACATAGCTGCATCCATGTTTCCTTCTCGTCCTCCCGTAGCTTCTTCTCATACCTATATGCCCGTCCCCATGTCTTTGCCCATAACTGTTTTTCATCCACCTCTTCTTGTATAATATATCTGGGCACATTCCACCTCACTCCCAAGACCCATCTCCAATACCTTGTAATTACCGCCTGTAATTCTTTTTGCTCCTCCCATCCCCATATTTCCGCACCATACGTCATTATTGATTCGATCATAGCGCCAAACAGCTTCCATCTAATTTCCAGGTCCCCTTTCCAGTATCTTTCACCTATCCCCCATACCGCTCCCATTGCTACTCTAGCTTTTTTCTTAATATATCTTATATGTTCCCCACACCCATTATTGCTCTGCATCATCATTCCTAGATACTTAAAAACTTTCACTACCTCCACCCCCCTTCCCTCCCAGGTCCACTGCTCTTGTTTAGCTTTCTTTCCGCCTTTCTTAAAAATCTGCATTTTTGATTTACCATAGTTTAGTTCCAAACCTTTCCTCTTTAAATATCTGCTCAAACAATCCAACATTCCCTGCATTTGTTTCGGTTCCTCTGCCACCAACACCATGTCGTCAGCATACGCCAACATCCACACTTTAATCCCTTTTAACACCACCCCTCCCTCCTGATTCCCCTTCAAACATTCCTCCAGGTCTGCAATAAATAAATTAAACAGTAGCGGGCTTAGTGGGCACCCTTGTCTAACTCCTCTGTTTGACTTAAATGATCTTGTCACTCCGTCTTCCATTCTTACTTTATTTACAGTCTCCTTATAAATCCCTCTTAGGCTCCTATATAATCTCCCTCTCACCCCCATCTCCCATATTTTCTTACCCATTTTCTCCCTATTTACTGAATCAAAAGCAGCTTTAAGGTCAATATAATATGCATATAATTTCCCTCTCTTTTTGCCTAATTGCTTCTCTACTAATGTATGCAGCATATAGACACTGTCCCTTGTGCCCCTTCCCTTACGGAAACCCGATTGGTTCTCAGGTAATTTTCCATTTTCTTCCGCCCAATACATTAGTCTATCATTTACAATCGTTGCAAAAATCTTATACGCTGTACACAATAGCGAAATTCCTCTGTAATTGCTTGGGTCATTCTTATCACCGCTTTTATGAATTGGGACCACTATTGCTTCTTTCCATTCGTTTGGAATCTCCCCACTGTACCACACTTTGTTGAATAAGTCCACCAGTCCTTGTCTTACACCTCTTGGAGCATACCTCCATACTTCCGTTTCAATCTCGTCTGTTCCTGCTGCTTTTCGAATCGGAGCTCTCCCTACTGCTCCATTTACTTCTTCCTCTGTAATCTCCCTGTTCCAATCATCCTCATCTTCGTCCGTCATTGTCTCTACCTCCCTCCATCCCTTTTCCTTTCCCTCCTCAGCACCCAATTGCTCTCCAAAATGTTTCACCCATTTTTCTTCGTCTATTACCCCTCCCCCATACTTCTTACGACTTCTACCTTTCTTAATGAATCTCCAGAATTCTTCTTCCTTTCTAATTGCTTTTACCTCCTCTTCTACTTTCTTTTTCCATCTGTATTTACTCTCCTCACACACTTCTCTATATTTTCTTCGTTCAGTTAAATATTTCTGTCGGGTCACCACCCACTCCCCCTCCTGTGCTACCCGTAACTCTCTTAAGGCCTTTCTCATATGCAACCTCGCCTCAAAGCATTTCGTATTCCACCATCTCGCTTGTTCTCCACTCCGTTTCACATTATATTCCTGTCTTGGCCTAGCCGTTTCCAACACTGTTTTTAGACGGGTCCAACATTCATGCACATTTTCCTCTTCTTTCCTTTCCCATCTATGACTTTCTAAATTCTCCTCATACCCCTTTATTCCCTCTTCTGTCCATGCATACTTCTTCCAACTCTTTACTTCTTGTTGTTGCGAATTCCCCTCTTCTTGTTCATTTACTTCCCCCAGTACCACCACTAGTGGCATATGATCAGACTCTACCCTTTCTGCCACTCTAAAACTGGTCACCTCTCTTTCCGCTTTTCCGTTTACAATCCCATAGTCTATTGTTGTGCATCCACGTTCTGCCACGTACGTCCATTCACCTTCTTCATCACCTTGTTTCCATCCATTTAACACCATCAGGCCTTCCTCTTCCATCCATCTCGTCATTTTTACTCCCTCCCCATTTATCAGCTTATCCTTAGACCTCCTCTCCTTCTCCGTTCCATCACTCAATATCAACAGGTTTTCTTCTCCAATCCGTGCATTCATATCCCCTATAACTAGCAAGTTGGTATCATCATGCCCATCTGTTGTTTTTATCTCTTCTTTTAATTTATCCCATCCACATGTGTTATAAACTGCCACGATTCTCCACTCATTTCCCCCCACCTTCCCTTTCCACTCTATTGTATTATTATTTAGTATGAAGTCCCCCTTAATGTTTCCTTGTTTATCCCTTACTCCGAATATAATCCCTCCTGCCGCTCTACCTTTACTATGCACCCTTTTGGCATCCACCCTCACCCAATTATACCCCTCTGGTAGTGTTTTGCTCCACTTCCCCCATTGTTTCTCCTCTATCCATGTCTCTAACAAAATCACCACATCGTATCGTTTTAACTCCTCCCAGAATTCTCTACTTTTATTTCTCCCCCCTGCTATGTTCCAAGCAATCACTGTCCACGTCTCCTCTTTCCTCAGTTGCCTCTGTTCTCGACGTTTTTCTGCATCCAACCCTCCACTAGTACCAACTTCTGGTTCTCTCTACACCATTTAAACGCCTGCCCTTCTATCTCTACTTTGTTATATCTAACTCTGGCCCTTCTTCCTTGTGTTCTCTCACGTCTTGCTATTTCAAATAATTGTCTCCGGTCTGCCCTCAGTTTGGCTGAAAAATCTTCGTCAATAAATAGCGCTGTATTCTTTAGCTTGTTCTTCCCTGCCATCACCTCTTCCCGTTCCTTCTCCTTCCCAAATTTTACCACTATTGGTCTTGCTCGTTCTCCTTGCGACCACCCCACTCTATGTGCTCTCACTATTTCCATCTCCTTGAGGCCTAATTGTCTTTGGAACATCTCTTGTACTTTTCCCTCCGTTTGGCTCCATGTTTCACCTTTCTCCTCTGGTATACCTTTAATAACTAAGTTCGCACGCCTGCTCCGGTTCTCCAGCTCATCAATTTTGTCCTCCAACGCCACTATCTGACTCATTTGTTTCTTCATCTCCTCTTGTTGTTGTGCCCTCTCCACCTCTCTTTCCTTTTTCTCTTCTGCTCGCTGTCGACGTTCTTCTTCCAATGCACCATACATCTCTGCATATTTCTTAGCCCAGTCTACCATCATCATTTCCATCCTGTCCATTCGCACCACTAGAAACTCCAAAATATTATCCAGTTTATCATCTACACTCTCAGGTTCTCGTCTTCTTTTCAGTTCCCTCTCATCTACTCCCTTCTCTTTGTCTTCCCCTCGCACTTGTTCTTCTTGGGCCAGCTTCTTTGATGGTGGTGATCTCACAGGGTCTCCTTTTTTAAAAGGTTCTGGCAGAACACATTCTGTCTTTCTCATTTTGTCCAGTTGAGAAACACTGGCTGACCGTAACCTTTCATCCATCTTTCTTTACTTTGCCTCTTCTCTTCCGTCTCTGGTTCTTCCTACAAGCCACACAATCTCTGTATTTATATGTGTAACTCTCCTTTTTAATTTTAACTCTCCTTTTTATTTGTCACCCCACTTATCTTTGCCGGCAGTTCCGGATGGAACTGCCTTCTATCTTGTAGTGCCACCTCTATACACTGGAATTCTTGATCTCCTGTGTCATCCGCTTTCATTTACAGTCGTTTTTCTCCTCTCTCATCACCAGTACACGGTACTGCCGCCTCCCTTCACTTGCGACCGCTACCGCTACCGCCACCGCTCCCGTTCGCTTCCACCTCGCTGCCACTTGTTGTATGATTTCCTTTTCGCCTCCACTGTCCGGTCTCAATCTGCCTTCACTTCTTATGTATTCACCTCTACTTATTATAATATCAATCTTTTACAGGCCTCGTTCTATCTTCTCTCCTGCCACGTCTCTATCTGTCTTGCATCCACACCCAACTCGTTGCGTACTGCACACACAGCTGTTCGTCTCACTTTTCTACAGCACTTGGTTTCTCTCAATCAGTCACTTTCTCGTTCCAATCCACCTTCTCCACTTTCTCCGTACTCTCAAATTATTATTTTTACACCTCCAAACCGCTTTTCTGGCCTGTACTGCCACGTCGCCACCCTTCACTCCGCCACGCCCATATCAGGAGCGACGTGCACACACGTCCATTCGCCTCGGCTACCTATGACGCTCTAGTTTTTGGAAATAGTGATTCGCCAATAATAAATTAAGTAAGTAATATTCCCAGGACGTGATTTTCCACCCCCAAAACCCGCTCCACCCGGTTGCGCACCATGTATATTTGACAAACTTAAGGGAGGAAATCGTGCACGACCGGGTGGAGCGTGTTTTGGGGGTGGAAAATTGCGATTGGCAAACTTACGGACTTAATTTAAAATTAACGGGTCGCTAGTGTATCCAAAACCTAACGATTGTACGTTGTTGTGGATGAGTTGCAGTACCTATAGTTTCAGCGGTTTTCTGAATTTCGTATTCATTTTCGTTTACGAGGGAAATAGCGCCCCGAACAGGCTTTTTTTGGACCATTTTCCCTCTTAAGCAAAAACGAATACTAATTTCAGAACACCGCTGAAACCATAGGTACTGCAACACATACACAACAACGTACTACCGTTAGTTTTTCGAAACAGTGACCCGTTAATTTTATATTAGGTCCGTAACTTTGCCAAACGCGATTCTCCACCCCAAAAACACGCTCCACCCGGTCGTGGACGATCTACCCCCTTTACTGCTAAAAAGTTTGAACACGAATGGCCTTGAAATAAGGGTCACGGTTAGATAATTTTGACACAATTGGAAAGGGCACTCACGACTTCCTATTCGTCCGCATTATTACTTTTTATCCATACTTTTTATCCACTCTGTATTTTATTTTATATATGCTTTATATGCATCTTCTAGTAAATACCCAGTTTTGAGATTGTACTTGCTGCTATGCCTAGTATATATCTATCTATGTTGAACGAGAATGTCAGAATATCATTAGGACCCAGCCATATTACGTTTCTGTCTGTGAGTTGTGTACCCCGTAATTTCCAGTTGAAATAGGCCTATTCATCGTACTGCCAAACCCCAGAATAGGATCAATTGATTTTACGAGTGCATCAAAAGGCCACGTACATGGCCTTAGCAAGAAAATTCTGTCTGGGATGTCATTGAATAGGCAAAGGAGTGCTATTAATTCTCCTGGAGTTATTACGTAGTGGCCATCTTATGATGGTGGAATAAACCAAGTTTCTACTGCTTGTGTGCATGATTGTCAGTGAATATTCCAAAATCAATATATACAGATCCAGTGATAGGCCTATTACTTTCTTTGTATGGTCATCCCGCTGCTCCTATATGTATAAACTATATACTCACACTGCTCCCACTGTTCCAAGCCCAATTAAACAATTACCAAAACGGTCTATTGTTCTTTAATTGAAAATGAATCATAAAGCGGTTTTGTTGAATGAGGTGACTTCATAAATCCGGTTCACACCCTCATGTGGTAATAACGAACAATATAGTGTTCTGGGAATCGTTTAATTGGGCTTGGAACAGTCGAAGCAGTGCGAGTCTCTATGCATATGCTACAGGGAGTTTGAGGAATCAGAGATATTACAAAATCCATATAGGAGTTTTGAGAAATTATCAATCATTTTCGCTGCTTATTTTTGTTTGGTGTGCAACAGTAGAAATCTCGAACAATGAGCGATTTTCGTGAAAAACACATTCAGAATCTCGTCAAAACACCACCAGGATCACTTATCGTGCATGCAATTATATAGCTCGACACATGCATTCATACGTAAAGACAGACGTTTGACACTTCTCCAATAAATAGTTTATAGGTGAACAGACAGTTTAAATTGTTTTCATCTCATCAATTTTGATAATATTGTGCAAGAACAGAGTGTCTACCGTTATGAAATTCTGGAAATCGTGAAGTTTTGAATTTTCAAAACCCCTCCTGAAATATTTGTTAATTTTATTCAAGTTATATAATTACTGATCTCGAATGCAAGTTAACCGTTTTGTTTTGAGAATTGGTGAACTAATTTTGTGATATGGTGTCTAAATTTTTGTATAAACGGTCTTGAAAATCCTGGAAAAGTAATGGAAATTTGCAAGCCGCGTTTCTGGGATTTTCACATACTTTTCAGCCACAGCCGGTGTGCTGAACATGCATGTAACAACTTT
>JAQIWR010002628.1:0-10769 GCA_034695945.1 Glomeris hexasticha | reverse complement strand
AGCATTTCTGAATATTACATGATATTATTTATAAAAATATATTTTCCTCAAGGACCGAAGTGTGTAAAATGCAAAAAAAAACAACCTTATCTAAACCATTCTAAAGATATTCTAAATTGCTGCTTACATTTGTACATCATTTAATTAATTCGGAAATTATGGTTATGTGAAAGAATACATGTACAGTGAGTAGTGCCTTGGTTTACAGAATCGGTTCCAAAAACATTTTGTACTCCGAAACTAAGTCACTGGAATTAGATTTTCTCATTGGGAAATAAAAAAAATTGAAATAATCCGTTCCGAGAGCAATTCTCACTCCAAGGTTGAAACATATCATAATCAAAAATGCCTCACTGCAGTTGCAGCAGAACAGCGTTTTTATTGCTCAACTCCATATGCAGTAGCGCCATTAGTTATTTTGTGGTTAGGGATAACTCACAAATGATGTCTTGAAGGTGTGGTTATTTTGCTTTCACATAAATATGGGGTTTCTAAAAGATTTGACAAAACTTTATGATGAATAACATCAAATTCAACAGTACTTTTGCTTATTTGATGTTAAAGGTAAACTGACAGGGCGTAATCAATTAACAGTTAACCTCCACTTTTAGCGAATCGTGGCTGTCTAAAGGTGACGTGTCCCCCACTTCTACCGAATAGCAAAGGTGGTCACAGTCCACTTTTCCCACCCTGTCAGTTCACCTTTAATATTGAAGTAAAACTTTTCAGATAAAAAAACTACTTTCTTTGAGGATGGTTTTAATGACGTAAAAGGGTGTGAAAGGCAACAACCAATCAGGAAATGTTTCAACTTTAGAGTGCAAACAACATTACAAATAAAAAATAATCAGACAGAGAATGGGTTGCACACGCCAAAGTTGGGGGTGGCAGGTGTTGGAGTTGGGGTTGCAAGGAATACCCAAAAGGTCTAAGGAGATAAGACGCTTACCTATAGACAATTTTCCTAGCTAAATGGAAATAAAAAACAAAACTGAATTTATCAAAGCTTGTAACTAAATATGCAAAGATGTAAATATAGTAATCAAAATGAAATTTTTACAGGTTGCGGCAGAAAGTCCACCCCGATTTTGGAATACCGTAGGTTGGGGTAGGGTGAGGGTACTACAGTAGGGATTGTGCCATTTGACAGCTGTTATCATGTCATACCATGCCTTGAATGGGAGAGCATCCTGTTTTTTTTTTTTTTTTTTTTTTTTTTTTTTTTTTTTTTTGAGGAGTGAATATAAATGATCATTTTGAGAAACCAATGTACCATTGGCGGTTCCCCGATAAAAATGCTTCATAACTTTCACATCTGCTTCGTACTTGATCGCCGTAACGCTTCATGTAACTGATGAAAAAAACTTGCAATGTTCCCTCCGACCAAACTATAAGGGTATTAAAAAGGGATTGAATTCAGTCGTCTAATGGCACAATCCCAAGTGCTGTACACCTATCCTACCCCTAGCTACGGGCTCTTCGAATAGGGGAGGTGATTCCGCCGCACCATGTACATCCTAAGTAATTTAATTGTCGAGGGGATGATCCAAAACTGGTTCCTTTGACAATTTCCTCTCTCCCCAAGTTGGTCCGGTGCTGAAGGGGGAATCTTGTTTCGTCACCGGAAGCAATTGCCTTTCAGAAACCAAAATTCATCAACCATTTTTCTCGTAACCCGAAAATTCCGTAAACAAGTACTGTCGTAAACTGAGGCATAACTGTATTATCTTACATACACTTAAAAGTGTTACGGAAGTATTGCAAGTACTGTGGGTACCATTAGCTCTGGCCGTGCGCTTCAATTCTCTACACGTATGGATGTGCACTGCGCACATGAATTGTGAAATTATCTATTTACAGTTACATTTCCACTACTCCATTAAATACTGACTTCAACTTTAGATTCAAGGCACTATAGAAAAAAGCGAATTTGTGATATCTTCCATACATAAGGCAAATACATAATATTGGAAGAGTTTGTCAAACACAAGAGTACTATCTGGTCAAATATGGAACAGGAGTGTGAATTCCAATGGAAATCTATATGGGATTTTACAAGAAATAAGAATATATGCTAGTTTTGCACAAGTAAGTATTAGTATGCCATAATCTGAAGCATATGCTTTCTCCTGTAAATTTCCTGACTTGAAATTATTCGAAATACATGTCCCATTATAGGAATTCTAATGTGGAAAAAGTAAACTCCTAAAATCATTTTGACATTGAGGCAATCATTGTGTATATCTATAAGGACTGATAGCTGGCGTAGGTCGAACACTTTGGAAGAATTTCACAAGTACATTTGACAGATAAAATATTTGCAACTGTGGTGTATGAAAGGCTAACAAGATGGGAAGAACAAAATATCCATTTGGAAAATCAAAGTTGGTTTAGACAATGGAAGGGATACAGCAACTACAAGCATTTTCATTCTGCCTAAGTTGTATGGCCTGGTGGATTGCACGCCGATATGAGAAAGTACTAAGCAGCAAGATACATGGATATAGAGAGAATAAAATATGTAGACATGCTTCAGATTGAAAGTCAGGTAGTGCATAGAATGGAATAAGAGAATGTCAGAATTTTAAATATAGATGATAGAAAGAGAATCAGAAGCATAAGGGAGCTCTAATGTAATGAATGGTATAAATAGCGGACATAATTTTTGCCCCAATGTGCAATACTCCAAATTCAATTGGACAATTTTACCATACAGTTCAATGAATCTTTTTATTATTATCGCGTACTTTCAATGGAAAGAAGGCAATTCTTCATCTACAGGGTGCGGCAGAAAGATCTCCCAGATTTGGGAAGGTCATTGCAAGGGGTCGGGTGAAAGTACAGCAATGGGGATTGTGCATTTAGACAGCTGTGGGTGTGCTATTTTTATTGTACTTGTGACAGTCACGAGTGCATGTTTCTCATTAAAGGATTAGTTGAATGCTGTATTGTTCAAGCCTGTTTAAAGTAGTCACCTCTATTAAAGGAGGCAGTGTTTTCCCTTGTGTCTAAGTACAGAAAAGTGACGGCCAATTAACGATCAATGAGCATTTAACTAATCCTTTAACCCTGGAATACTCTCATGCGATATTTTCCATTAATACTCACGTTGGCGCCTGGCAGGCGGCACTAACTAAATTTATTTGTAAAAGGTTCTGGTGATTCAAAAAAAGTTATAATGCCTTAAATATCTCAGGACATTAATTTACTTGTGTGCGTACGTGTTCAATTATTCTGCCATTTTTCCATTGCTAATATGACACCTGGCAATCACCAATTCGACACTGTGATCACCTTGAGATGTCAAATAAGACAAATAACGAGGGAGAGCATTGTTCTATTGTTTTTGATAACGACTTAACGTGTGCAGTTTGCTGTGAAAGACCTCCTATAAATTTCACTTCTGCTTCTCACTCGATTGAAGCGCTGCCGTTCTTTCCCGAATTAATAACAGCTGAAAAACAAAAGTGCAGTGCTCTCCTGTCCAACAAATGGTGGCCATCTAGTAGCGCAATACCCACTGCTGTACCCCCACCCTACCCCTCGTTACGGCCTCCCAAATGGGGGAGGGATTTCTGCCGCACCCTGTATATAGAATTAGTAATATGTATTTTAGTAACCATAAACACATGCAGATGTATTAATGACAAATATCCTTAGAATTGGTACATCGATTAAGCTTGTTCCCATGTGTAAAACAATTGGATTCTTTTGTCATATACGCATGCATTTACATGCTTAACAATCACATTTGCATTTTATAGGCAGCAAGAATTGTAGTGTACAGGCATGGAAAGCTTGGAGGATTATTTGGAACATTTGCAGACTATATTCAAAGTTACCTAAAATTGACGTGAGTATATACACAGGGTGCAGCAAAACTCTAGTCATATTCCTTATATCCAATTACACTGCAGCAATCAAAAAGATCTTTCGAAGGTGTTTTGTTCTTGCAACATATACATTCGACTCCACCAAAACAAAGCTGAAATATGCAATAAGGATTTCATTGTCAGTTCTCAAACATTAATTGCTATGAAGTATAATGTAAGCTACTCAATAGATACTAATAAATATCAGTTAAATTATATTAAAGTATTTTAATGATTCATATTCCACTGATTTGGAAAAGTAATCTAAATCTGGTATATTAAAATATGAAATTACATGGTATTTAATTTCTTATATTTAAATATAATTAATTTAATATATTTAAATATATTTATTTACATATTCAAATACACTAAAAAAATAATTTTCAATATACTCGAATTTAAACACATTTCTTATTTTTAAATATGATTTGAAATTTTTCCGGTATACAGGGGAGACCGGGGATGAAAGAGCCACAGGGCATTATGCACCAATCGATCTATAGTAGTCACCACGAGAGTTGACCCTCGGCTGGCTAAGATTGTGAAGCATGCTACTCTCCAAACAGGGTACCATCTGGCTGACCAGGTGCAGGAATCGCACTTATGGAACCCTGTTTAGAGAGTAGAGTGCGTCACAATCGTGGGCCACCGAGGGTCAACTCTCGTGGTGACTACTTTAGCGCTAAAACTGCTTTCCAAAAAATTTCGAAATTGCGATAGTTGCAAGTATTTGACATGTCTAACCTCTAGTTTAAGTTTAATTAAAATCGCTTGAGTACTTTCCAAGTTATAAATTAAAATACGTTTTTTTAATGCAAAAGATATTTCCAAAATTGTCACTTCGCGCCTAATACGTTCGGAAAAACTTATAGCTGAAATAATTTATTATGAACATATTAAAGACTGATCTGTTGGCTGTAATTTCACCCTTATTACGAATTACTATCCATCATCAAACTAGAGTTATCGGCTTCGACGTGAAAAATGGGTCCACGGGGCTTAATGCACCACTACCGCTACCGCTACTATACATCTTATACGGTATCGAGTATCAGTCCACTGTGTTGCCAATCTGCATATGTTCCGTTTTATCTATTTTTCGTAGATTTTTGTTGTTTTAAGGCAAATTTTAATAGATTTAAGCATGACTTGGACTTGGCCAAGTTGAAGTTTTAGGGTGGGTTGTTTTGACTATCATAATTTTGCATTTGTAGCACATACCAGAATTTCATTTTAGTGTACGAGGGTTTGCCATATAATTAGCTTCTCATCCGCTTTCAATTTACGATTTGAATATGTAGTATTTATGCATTTTGGCTAGAATTCTAGAATGGTGAGTTACACCCACTGGTCGGGGCGTTTTGCACCATTCTTCATTTTGGTTTCAAAAATTTTCCTTGACAAAATAATTAGCCCCAGCAAATACGGAAAATATAAAAACAAACTATGGTCTATAACAGATAATGTCCATATGCGTAATTTCTCACCAGAGTTGACACTCCAATCCTCCTAGCCTATTTTTTCCCAAACAAATGTCCGGTTTTATTGCAATGTATGATGTCTTGCTTGCTGTCCAGTGAAATACTCAGTGTGCAATGTAGTGGAACAAAGTACATATTGACAGATTTCTTTAATTGTGAATTTTTCCAGTTGCCATCATCCTTCTTGCCGGAGGATGAACCCTTTGTGTTGAAATGTGGTAGGGTGGTAGGGTGATGGCAACTGAAAAACCTCACAGTTAGACAAATCGGACTATACATAAATTTTCATATTTAAAATTACCTTTGACAATTATCTTGATTCACCCTGTATAGTAATGCATTCACATTAATTGCATAATACAGTAATGATTTTCATTTCAGCTTTCATCTCATGTCAGTAAGCATTCACGATCAGGTTCATGGCAAAATCGAAATAGACCTGATAATATTATTCGTAATTCATATAGGGAGACTCATTATATATTACGGTTCTTCCCGTAAAGGGCATGCAATTTTTACCTCTAATTTACACAGATAGTATAAACTTATTCGCAATGATGCGACAGAGATCCATGACATTGGATAGGCTAACATCCATATTCAAGCAGCAAGTATGGATGACATTGTTAGGAACATTGCTGCTCTCAAATATTTGCTTTTTCTTAGCGTTTGATGGAAGTCCGTCTCTCAAATATCACCCAAAGGTGATAAATAAGAGCATGAACGTGATAATGAGGTTGATGCTCTTTGACAGTCTGGTTCGCTTTCACAGTATGCACATAAATTATTACTTCTGTAATGCACCAAACATAACCGACAATCTGTCAGTGTTCATATATGTATACTTTTCAGTGGAATGGCAACAAGGACCGACATTGGCAACCAGATGGTTTTTGGCAGCACTAAATTTTCTTATTTTCCTGTGTGCCAATGCTTACTTGATACTCTTTTCTGTACAAATTTTATCTAACGAATACTTTCCATTCAACAATTTCTTTGACGTTTGTGAATATGATGGGAAAAATGTAATAGTTTCGGAGTTTGCAGCAGTATATGCCATGTTTGATTCTCATGCAAGAAACATGTTTTTACATACAGTATAGTGGTTATGCATAAGTTCCCCGTGTTTGCAGAATGCGCATGCCAATGTGGATTTCATAATGTATGATTCAGCACAGCAGTTTTAAATACCTAAGTACATTCCTCAATTGATGTAAAGCACGTCAATCATTCTTCCAACTGTGCTTACATAAACCTTAAACAGTCAAACCTCATTAAGACAACACCTGAAAAAGTCATCGACCCGCTTATGTGATCACAATTTCATATTCTAATTGCAGTAACCTGTCAGGTTAAAAATCTGCAGTCAAAGGAGAACTGACAGTGAAATATTCGACCATGCTGATTTGGTTATTTTTTTTGCACACGTGTAAAGGTGCATTTTTATTGGCTAAAAAACACCAAATTCGCTCGCCTGAGGACGAATTCGCTCGCATAGCCATTCTTCGCTTGCTTGTTTTCATTCAAGCGAAGTTGGAACAGCAAAGGCAAAAACTGCGTTTTTCGCAATCGCACATGATCACTGGTCCTGGTATTCAACCATCGCTTCGCTCACAAACGACGCTCAGCACGAGTCACATGACCGACTTCAGCCAATGGATGCCTGGCATTTCCTTGGCCAATCAGAGCCATTTGTCTCAACATTGGCTAAGTTGTTCCGGAATGCGGTTCTATATGAAAAAACCCACTGCCTTGCCCAACAATTTCGCCTGAATGAAAACAGCTAAGCCATGGTTTGAGCAGAGAGCGAGCAAAGCGAAAACCAAAATAGTTGCAAATATCGCATATACTTGCGATTTTGGACGGAATTCACCCGCCCATGAAACCGTACCTTTAAACATGTATTCCGAACATTCATTGCAATTCTCGAATTATTTTTACGGTACTGTTTAATTGTTAGGTCGACGAGAATATGGGCGCATTTGGTCACCTAGGTCCCAATCTTGTAAAAATTTATAAACGACACAATTGGCTGAAGCGCTATGACGTTTGATTCCAATCGGTGCTGTGGGCTGGCGCTATTTCAAAACCGGGCATTATGCTGCAAGCACCCTGACATCGCACTTGTGCTACACAATGGCGTCACATCTTTAACTAGTCATAGCCTTTTCCTAATTTTGTAGACCATTTTTCTTGTCGCTATTTTTTTGGACATTGTATTAAAAAACGTGGAACTTTTGAGGGTATTTTTCAAAACGGTGTCAGTTCTCCTTTAAGCAGTCAACCCACTTAAATCGTCACAAATTTGAAATCCCGACAGTGACGGTTTATCGAGGTTTAACTGTAAATCCTTATTACAATATATGGGAATCTGAAAACAATAGTAGATTTGCAGTTTCATAAGTAACGACAGGATACTTTTCTTTTCTTTAGTATGCTATCGAAAGGTGCGGAGGCTTGTATCCGATCGTAAGCAGAGACAGAGCGGTTAATATTTCAGCCAAGATCAAACAAAAGACTGTTATAATCGCTATGGACAGTGTTGGCATGGAATTAATGCAATACAACTCAAACATAACAAGAGTACAACGCCTAGGATTAAAGAAAGCAATGAGCATTGACATGATAAATTTCAATGTAGCATTCTCAAGAATTTTCTCACACTTGTAAGTTTATAGTTTTGCCAAAAGTTTATTTCACTAATTGTCAAATTAGTCGTCAGAAGATATTAATTTAGTGATTGGGAAATCATTGTAGCTTTACAGATGTACAAATGAGAATGGTCATAATTAAATATTATAGTTCTGGAAAGCAGTTGTTGACATCTCATGTTTAATATATTTCGCCGCGGTCCAATGTAGCTGTAATTGACTCCTGCTTCTCTTGGGGGTGTATACAGGTAAGCTCTGCCCTGTCGTTGCTTAGCCAATTGAGTCCAGCGGTTAGGGTGTATTGGATTCTGCCATTTTGGCAACACTGTTTCCTAAGCTGCTGGTGATTGGCAAAACAATAATTGGGCGGGGCTTCCCTGCATACACCCGCAATAAAGGCAATTTCAACTATACCCATGGCAGTGTTATGGTGCCTGTTTCCCAACAAGTAATTACAAGGTAATTACTTAATTGTTCTATTGTTCAATGATTGAAAGGGGGAGAGAGGTCTTTTGTTGAACAGGTTCAACAAATGACCTCTCTCCCCTTTGCATTTACCATAGACATGTAGCGCTAATGGACTGCCGACTCCATGCACCCCTATAGAAACGGGAGATCAAGGCTCATTGTGGGATGTGAAGTATGCAGGAGACTATCTGTCTACCGGTGTCGCTATTCATTGGTCCAAGGATTGGTCGCTGCTATCACTTCATCGCAACTTTAGTTTCACGGTTTTGTTTCATGTGAGGAAGTTAGCATGACACCTGGCACGTGACTATTTCCCTCCCCATTTCGCATTTTTCCCCACCCAAGTCGGAGTTGGGAGTCCGTGCGTGTAACGCTTTATATATTACTACGTTTACATGTTCGAACTATACCGTCCTCTGTCTTGATAGTTCGAGTCATGTAAACTTGAGTCGAAAGTATAACGAGCGAAATCGTGTTATTTTGACACGACTGCAAAGGGTAGAATATTACGTCCACCGAACGCATGTGCAGTCCATGACATCATATGATGCGACTCCCAAGCGCCCTATGAAAATGCGCATTACAAGGGGGTTCACCGATTGCACTACTGTAATGTAAACGGTATCGATGATGTTTTAAAGCGCCCCTTCGCGATTCGCGTCGACACGACCTCACGAACGACGCGGCATGTAAACGTAGTATATGTTTATTCAATTACTGAACAATACAGCATTTAACTGTAATTACTTAATGTGAAACAAGCATCCTATCTCTGCCGCGGGTATACCTTGGACTGAGACGAACTATAGTAACATAATTTTTCTCAAGTTGCTTTTCACCCCACTGTGTCAACCCTTCCCTCACGTATTGTTTTATTTGTGTGCTATAAAATCCCTCATGAAAACAAAGCTGGTCAACTGGCCATGGCATTTTCCCACAGTTAAATTTGTTGAAAAATATTAAGGAATAATAGGGACATGGAGTAGGACGTGGAGTGCGTAGTTCCGTAAATAATTTCCAGCGGTGCGTCTAACGGAGCGCAGTTTGAGCTGATTTAAGAGTGACCTTTGGCGTGACACAAGGCCGTGAGTGAGTTTTTATTTGACACGAATCCATCCTACACTTGACCGTAAATGTGACGTTGAAGCAGCTGTTTTGCGTCGATTTTCATAAGTGACGGCTGCGTGAAGGTATTTTTGGAACGAAAATCGGCGTGGCCAGACAACGCTTCACTCTACGGCTTCCGTTGGTTTTTTGCTCAAACTTGCTTGTCGTGAACGCGACTTTCGAGCAAAATGGGTGTTGTTTCACGTGACGGATGGCGTGAGACCCGTAAAACTAATGTTACGTACTCTACGTCCTACTCCACGTCGTTTGTTCAAAGTCCCTATTATTTGAACTGAGGTGCAGTGTTAGGTGAAAATCAGAGTAGAAAAAATCTGTTTGTCATTCATTATTCTTGCCTGTGTCAACATTTATCTACACTCGGTTGCAGGTAACTATTCCCATTTTCTCCACTTCACTCTACAATTAGTCCACAATTCGTCACTTGCAGTAAGGACAAAGGGGCCCTCCGAGGTTTTGCTTCAGGGAGAATAGGTGAAAATAGGAATAGATAGCTGCAACTGAGTGTATAAACGTGTAAAATAGATGGAACAGATATTGCAATTATTAATTGTATTAGCAGGTCTTTGAAAATCTTAAAATCAATACATTTCTAAATACAATTTAAATTGCTAAAACCTAATTGTTTAGATTTTTATTTTACATATTTATGCAAAAAGTAACTAGCGTTATGCAGCTTACATATGTATGTTGCAACAAGTGCTCTGCAGCTCACGTACACCACATCCTTCCGCCATAAGTGAAAAGCCTTATTATCATTTACGAGCCGATAATAACCGGCCTTTCCCGGGTTTTTCAACAATGCCCAGGGAACCAGGGAAGGAGAGAGGCTACCTGACCCCCACCCACCCGGCACCACGTCCCGCTGGGCGGGAGGTGGTGAGTCACCTTGGCAAAGGTGGTGCCTGGCAGGGAAAACCAACTGTTGGTTACATGATGGTGAGGTGTTGTAGGTTTTACATGTGGAAGGAGGCGGGGGCAGGGGTTCCATGACCCCCAGTGACCTGGGTCATGAAATTCCATGTCCCCCTGCAAAGGTTTGAAGTCGATAGCATTCAATGTATTTAAAGGAGTAAGGTAGCACCGTGTCCACCTGTGGGAGGGAGAGTGTGACGTTTTTCCACCCGCTGCCCATGACGTCACTACTGGCATACCGAGTCTAGATTTGG
>JAQIWR010002627.1:0-10771 GCA_034695945.1 Glomeris hexasticha | reverse complement strand
GGTTTTTATTTAATTTCTCGTTAACTATTGCGAATTTAATAGTACTTCCTATCTCAACTTTCTATAGTTTTTTATTGCGCACAACATATAATTTTTTTGTTATATCGGTTACTGTCCCTTTAAGACGGGGCAAGGTATAGCTTCCTTAGTGATTTCGTAATGCTCGAAGTTATTCAATTTTGCCCAATAATTTCTGTCAATCTGCAAGGAAATATTATAAACCAGAAGCAACAGGCTTGGCCATCCATTCTGTGATTGGCTGCAACTTTCACTCTAATCAAATACCGTAAAACCTGTATTTGAAGCGCATGGGTTTCTATTTTTGATTTTTCCAAGATACGGAACAATCAAGAATTCATTCGGTGTGAGATTATGGACAGGCGAGTGAGGTGATATTGGCCAAAAGCAGTGAATTCATTAAACAGCCTGGAAATCAACTGACACATCACTGTCGGAGTCGTTCCCAGCATCCGAGAAACACTCGACCACCTTGTCGGCACATTTCTCCGGCGCCATCGGACGAACGTTTGTCGGCCGGCGACAGATGAGATTGTGCCGGTGTAGAAATTTCTCAAGCCATCCGTTACTGGCCTTGAAGTCTTCGGCGGTCGAGAAAGCGAGCGCTTGTTTCTGGATTATCGTGCGGCTGACCCGGAGCTTCTCGCGACGCTGCTGACGAACCCAATCGATGAGTTTGCCGTCGAACCGTTTGTCTTTCAGAGGGCGGCCGGCACCTTGGATCCGCTTGCTTGGCGCCTTGGAGCTTGACGGAGTCGCTTTCAACTGATCCTCGAGTTGCGTCTTCTGCTTAGTCCATTCCTGTACCTGCTTGCGATTCACTTTCTTGTCCTTCGCAGCCTTTTTCTTGCTGTGCTTCTCCGCGTACGCGACCACATCCAGCTTGAACTTCAAGTCGTAGTTCTTACGTTTCGACGGGGTCGGGCCTTCGGATTCGGAACCGTTAGACACGACTGAAACGAACAAAGGACTTTTGAAATGGTACGTTTCAATTACAGGTTTTAAGGTATCCAATGAGACCACTACGCCAAGTGAGTCCAGATGTACCCAATCAGTCCAATATGCCCCATAGCTCCTAATGGACCCAAATATCCACACATGCCAAATCAGTACGAATAGGACCAATGAGCCCAATATGCCCAATAGCTCCTAATGGACCCAAATATCCACACATGCCAAATCAGTACGAATAGGACAACTAAGCCCAACATGCTCAATGGGTTCAAATGGGACCAATGAACCCAACATGCCAAATCAGTACGAATAGGACCACTGAGCCGAACATGCTCAATGGGTTCAAATGGGACCAATGAACCCAACATGCTCAATGGGTACAAATGGGACCACAGAACCCAATATGACCAATAGATCCTAATGGACCTAAATATCCAAACATGCCAAATCAGTACGAATAGGACCAATGAGCCAAGTATACGCCCAATAGCTCCTAATGGACCCAAATTACCACACATGCCAAATCAGTACGAATAGGACCACTGAGCCCAACATGCTCAATGGGTTCAAATGGGACCAATGAACCCAACATGATCAATGGGCACAAATGGTACCAATGAGCCCAATTTGTCCAATAGGCCCAAAGAACCCAAATTGAGTTTAATACGTCCAGTGAGTCCAAATAGGCCCAATAACCTTAACATGTCCAATGAGTACGAATGACTCCAATGAGCCTAATGTTCCAAATCAGTCCAAATACGCCCCATATCAGGCAAAACTGCAACTTCTTGTCTAAACCTATGTCGTAATTTCTCACTAAATTTCCAACTCTTATCACTTTCTTCCCCATTTAAATACGTTTATAATTTAGTACAAATTTCAGTCTGTCTCAGGACAAGCGTGGTTTTACTACCCCACTTATTCTCCATTTCTTACCATCCACTATCAGTTCCTCTTCTGGTTCTTCCTCCAGTTCCACTTTGGGTTGTAGAATTGCCAGTTCCACATCCTGCGGTGACTCCTCGGGTTCATCTAAAGGCTCCGTCTTCGGCACGATAAGTTGCAATTGGTCCGTTTGTAATTTGTCTGGTAGAATCTTCAATTATAAAATGTAATTACTAAATGAAATTCTTCTTGTAACACTGGAAATAATCAATAATAAAATGCTGTATTAATTACATAAGATTCATCCAACTCTTTCCACGTCACGTCTTCCGTCTTCGTCATTTCGAGTCTAACCTCACCTGTGACGCGACGAATCAAAGTATATAATGGTACCAGTTAACAGGTCACATAACACTTTTTTCTAACCAGTATGGGAAGCCAAATGTTCCTCAAACAAAGTCCTAATGGAGAATTTTCTCCGGCAAATGGAACATTGAATCCGATTGTCTCGCGCGGACATCGTACGGTGCGTAACGCGGTGAGATTCCCAATCTTCCCTGCAATTCACAGCTTTGTTGCAACCGGGGAAACTGCAAATTTCACTGAAATGTCCATCGATTTCTTGGCCAAGGTCATTTGTAATCTCAGGTTCTTTAGCCGCGAGATGAAACGAATCGCAGAAGCGACACGAGTCGTTATCCGTCAAACCGAAACTGCAATTAAAAATTATATGTTTCAGTTATATGTAGTTAAAGGTGAACTGACACGGTTTTGTAACACCCCATGATATTTGGACTGTAGAAAGAATGGTTAAAATTAAAACTATGAGTTCATTTGTTTTCCTTTTTTAATGTATTAAAAGTGCTTTAACAGATTGAAGTTTTTTGTGTTTTTGGCCTGTGCAGACAGGCTAGGAGGGGGAAAATTCTAGTATGGAGAGTTTGTTCTAGGATATGCAGTGGGGAAGCCACCTGTGTACAGACAGTAGGCATTTAGCACGTTTTGGGGCAAGTGGCGTGCCATACGCACTGTCCCGGATGTCAATTTTGACAGTGTGAGGACTTTTGAGGACCTACTTTTGGGTAAATTTACGAATTTTTATTTTGAAAACGAATCGGTGGAAAAATTAGGAAAAATTTTGACACTTGCAAATACATGTTGTTCATGCATTGGAAATTTTTCAGACAAATCGGTTGCAAGACATTTACCCTGTCAGTTCACCTTTAACAAACACTGGATTGTAATTGCAATTAGGGGAAATTACTAAGCAGCTTCATTGGTTTTTCTATCAAGTTTTGCTTTGCGGTACTTTCGCGCGCGTCGTGCCGCGTCAGCACGCCGTTCCACGGCTTCGGTTTCTGTTTCAAGTAGACGTTGAAGTACACGTGTGTCACGCAACCGTTGAGCTTCTGCAGATGGAAAACTTGGATATCTCTATAGTATATAATAATGAAAAATAAAAATTATTATTTCTAATAAGCCTAATCTACATCATTCTATTAAACCTATATTTTAAATAACCAAACGACTTAATTAATAAATAGCGATGTGGGCAAGCATCCAGGGAATGTATTTAGCATAATAAACCACTGTTATAATATATAATTTTGTCATAATTATAACATTTCTACCTGCATTGAGAATATATAGGACGAAAATTAGCGGATTTTCTTTTCAAAAAGATGTTAAACATCATTTAAATTGTTCCCCGTTTGCCTGCAATGGAAAATGATGCCATAGATTGTAGTAATTTGCGAATCCAGCTTCTCTTTCTCCGAATTTCGCTTCATAATTCCGTAATCTTCAAAAATTCGCTTCACTCGGTGAGAATGTGAAGAAAATACACTCGTATATTGAGAGTAGTAACCGAAAATAAAGTCAAAGTGCGCATGCGCATCGTAACTCGCCAATCAAAACGCTTCGTCACACCCCACTCCCGCCAATCACTAGAAGGCGTGTCCATAAATGTGTTCCTGATTGGCTGCTTGATCTTATAAAACGTTATTACCAAGGGGCGCAGCGCAGTGTTTTTAAACGTAACTCTTCAAGCAGAAGCGCTTTTGTAAAACCTACTAAACAATGCGAGATTGACGCCAGAAAATTTGGCTCCAAACCGCGAAGCAGAGGCAGAACGTCACATTTTGTGTGGTATTTTTTGCTAGATTGTAGTTTCCTGTGATTGAAAGGTACAATTAAATAGTTTGTAAATGTATAGAATATGTCATTGGGTAATTATATAAAAGTTGTGATGATTTAGATGAGCGGGAATCAAATGGACGAAATGCAAACAGAAACAACTCACGTAAGAACACCTCAACTTTAATTATCCTTGTTTGGCTTATATTATTTGTATTTCAAGTTGAAGTACAATTACAATGCAATAGATGATTTTGACCGACGTCACGGATGACGTCACACGTTCCATTGGCGTCACTGACGTCACGTGATGGCCACGCCCCATCCGACATTTTGGAATGATGGAGCAGTTTGCATTTTACAGTGAATTTGGATAATAAACGTATTTTGTCTGTTAAATAACGGATTTTTCGGAAAACAACCGAGAACATAAATGAACCGCAGTGTGTCAAAACGTATTCCAAACACATTTTGGTTAGGTTAGGTTAATTAGTTTTCCCTCTGCAACCTATAACAGGGTGTCTACTGATACTGGAAATCCTAGAAATATATTGGAATGTTTTTCATCCTGGAAGATGTACAATTTTTTACACTTTACATTATTTTCTTTATCGATTTCTGCGTTCCTCTTTCTAATTTGCTTGTGACATAATACCAAATAAGCATCAGTATTTTTAAATATCATTGATCACACCACTAATTCATCAGTTTTTAAGGGAATAATATGGTTTGTGATGTAATTATCTGTCACTTTATGTATTTTGTGTACAAGGAAAAAGATATAAATATCCTTGACAGCACTGGAAATCTACTGGAATTTAGAAATGAAAGTTTAGTTGACACCCTGCGTAATGCGTTTTAAGTTACCAAGAGAAAACTAATTAACCTAACCTAACCAAAATTATTTTTAAATACGTTTTGACACGCTGCGGTTCTTTTAAGTTTACGGATGTTTTCCGAAAAAACCGTTATTTAACACACAAAACGCGTTTATAAGCCAAACATACAACCGCTCGATAGTAACGACTCATTCCAAAATGGCGGATGGTGCGTGGCAATCACCGCTGGCGTCACCGTGACGTCATCGCTAAGCCAATGAAGTCACATGAAAATCATCTATTACAGATTCTACCGGATAAGGTATGCGAAAATGATTGGAAACTCGTCGTACCGAAAACCGAACCGCTAGACGAACCGCAACATTCGGTTGGGGATTTACAGCGAAGCGTTGAACCTGATTTGGTAATTGTAATTTTTGCATTTAAATATGAAAACTGGGATTTGATGAGTTATTATTTCTGAAATGAATTGTAGGATGAAGGTGCCGCGATGGAAACAAGTGAACCGGGAAAACACGTAACGGATAAATCGCAGATGCAACACGTACGTAATTGAAATACTTGAGCAATTAACATTGTATCAAAATGTCTTCGGTGGAATTGGATCACAGATTGGAACCAAATTTCATCAAGTTGAAGTACCAAGTTGATCAAATTCTTATTGAATTAATCGATGAAGTCTGATAAAAATGGCTTTGAGCAAACTCGTATTTGATCAACAGTTCTCACGATTTAATCAAAGTGTACCAAGCAAACTGATTGGGTTTTAATGGGTGAAACACCATTTTGGGGTATTTGTTAATGTCTGTGCTATTCGCGTCCGCTGCGACTTACAAAAATGGCGGCTGAGTGGGGTACAAAATGCAATTTGAGGCATTGAAACTGAAGGTTAGTGATGTTTATAATCATTTTCTTAATATCTGTCCACCAGCGGTATATTAAATGCATGACATTTCTTCAAGTAAAATAACGTTTTCTTTCGATTAAAGCTAGTTTTGTTACGATCTGACCAGTTACTGAATTATAAAGTTTTTAATTTGGCGCGCAGCTGGGAAATGCATCAGAAGTTTGATGTTTACATAATTATCGCAATGTTTTTCTGCCATAGGTAAGTTAAATGTCACATTTATAGAAGTAAAATAAGGTGTTTTTTTCGATCCAAGTCAGTTTCACTTCGATCCGAACAGCAGTTATGCATTAAAGAAATTTGTTTTTGAATTCAGGCCTCGTAACCATTGGTCGGATCGAAGTCAAACTAATTTTCATCGAAAGAACACTTTTTTACTTCATGAAATGTGATATTTAACTCCCCTTTGGCTGAATAACAGCAATAATTACTTAAACATGTTGAATTAAAAACTTCATAAATCAGTAACAACTGGTCAGATCGTAACGAAACTAGTTTTAATCGAAATAAAACGTCATTTTACTTCTAGAAATGTCACGCAATTAATTTATCGATGGTAGAAAAATTAGGAAAATTATTACAAACATCACTAGCCTGCAGTTTCAATGCATTCTTTAGCTTTGTGTACCCACCTCATCCGCCATTTTTGTAAGTCGCCCGACCGCTGCCAGATGTCGCCCACTTTGACTGCGGACGCAAATATTCCAAACATTTAATAATCCCATTTTAGTTGCGGTAATGTAGATTGGATCCATTTAAAATAAGATCCAGAGTCCCAAAGCAATGAGCTGTATACTGTGACCATTACAGGAAACCCTTGCATTTCTTTGTCAGATATGCAAGTGGATTTCCCTGGATTCGCTGAAGATCTGCGCCGCGGTTTACCCGACCGTTCCCCAGCTTTACTATCACGTCAAGAAACACGTGACCGGTTCGAAATCGGCCGGTTACACTTGCTGGTGGCAGGGCTGCATAAACGACGGTCACCCGTTCAAAGAAAAGGACACCCTTGTAAACCACCTCAGCATCCACACAAACGAACTAACCCGGAAGACCTGCAAGGACCACGAGGAAGAAAATGCACTCCGGTGCAAAGGCGCAGGAAGGCCTCCAAAGTTAAAGCAAAGGGCTGATTTTGATAAGCAAGGGACTGTAACGATCCACATGTTGCATTGGAACATGCACCCCGGAAGCGATAAAAGGTCCCAAAGCCAAACTAAGCTTGAGGAACGTAACGCAGGGGTTTTAGACCGTGACGTGAACACGGATGTACTTGAGGCAAGTTAATATGCCATTGAATCAACATGGTCCACGTTCGTTTATGTATAATGTCTAAAAGTAGAATCTCCTGGATAAGGTGCCGGTTGAAAGTACGGAACAGTGGCCCCTTGTCGTGCCGAAAACAGAGCCCCTCGAGGACATTTCAGAGGTAAAGTAGTTTTGTAGTAAATGGATATGCACAATGTGCATTAAATGTCTATTCGTGTAGGTTGTTTCGGTGGATGACAACGATAGCGAGATTGATTTACCGGAAACGTCAACACTGGAGATTAAGAAAGAACCTGAAGAGGAACCGGAAGCTTCTACAGTAATACGCCAATCTTAAATAAGGGATGAATGACTATATTAAGGTTGCTAAATGGGATGTTAATTTCGAGGATGAGGTTGGCGAAGAAAATGAAGTTGAAGGCGAAGCATGGAACGGATCAGTCGGCTACAAGACCAAGATGGAACCGGAAGTTATAATTAATGCAAGTATCTTAGTTTTGATTGCCTTTTGGCAGAAATAGAGAATGCAACAAATTGGGGACTTTGCTAATTGCAGATGGCGCAGGTGGAATCGGAGGTGATGGCAGAACCAAACGCGCCAAGTCGCCAAGAGACGTATTTTCAACCAAAAGTAATACAAATTTATAGTTTACAACGTGGAAGTTTGGGATTATTTGTTTCACATGAAAGTATGACGTATGGGGATTTTTCTTTTTCAAAGATCTGCAGATGGGTTTTTCAAGGTACGCTGCAAATCTGCGGCAAAGCACACGCAACGGCGCTCGACCTTTCCATACACGCCTGTACACACTTGGCCTTTAAGAAATCGAACTTGTACATGTGTTGGTGGCACGGCTGCAACGCTGACGGTCATCCTTTCAAGTCGAAAGCAGATCTAAGACAACATCTTTATACCCACACTTATGAAGAACGAGTCACCTTGCAAACAGACCAGTCAAAATCCCCACAACCAGGTTCCTCAGGAGTCGCCGAATCTGATCTGAACACGTGTAAATTTCCCGGTTGCAATCAGAGCTTCACGCGCAAAGCTGACTTGGAAGATCACCAAAAGAGTCACCGGACGATGCTAATGAGGGAGAAACCGTACCAATGTAACTTTGCAGGGTGCGGGAGGAAGTTCGGGAATCAAAGTATCCTGAAGGAACACATTGCCAGTCACACAGGTTAATTTGTAGTAATGTCCGTGATTTGACTCGTACCGGTTGTTGACGTTAACGGGGGATATTCCAGTTGCGAAAGAAGAAGTTTTACGACAGGCGTGGCGTGAAAAAATGCATTCGAAGATCTTTGGCTGCATTCAGGAGTTGGGCGCAAACGTGAACTTGCAGCCGCGGGTTGTTCTTGAGGCAAGTATAGTGGCATGGAAATCAAAGGGTTGTTTATTAAGTGAGGTGTTTAAGAGGAATGTGTTTTGATACGGGTCATAGAGGATAGATGCAGAGAAGCTGATGTCGATGGACTCGTGCGCGGATATGGAACGGGAAGTGGAAAGGATCCGTGCGAAAAATCAGGTGGGCAAAATACGGTTACTCTGCAGAAAGTGTAGATTCCCTATCTGCATGTCCATTTGGTATAACCTGTCTATGGTGGAATCGTGAGGCAGTGGACGGATTGGACCTTTGTGAAAAGGATTTCCACTGTAGACAGGTATGAACAGGCATCATAGGGAATAACACTGATGCTGATACTGAAAGCAAGCAGGGGTAAAATGCTTGAGTGCGAAATTTGGGAATTGAAGGGGGCCCATGGGTGAAGACGCTAGCCTAGTGTTAGCATGCGTACTATTACTATTACTGGGGTAATGACAGAGGTTACTTATAAGTTCATTTGTATAGTATGTTGTTCATTTCACACCCTAACTGGTACAGTAAGGGGATTACATAATTCATTGGGCTACAGTAGACCCTCAGTAATCCAAGATCTCGCCAATGTCTTAGAAGTGAATACCGTAAAACTTGTTTTAGAAGCGCATGCGCTTCTAATTTTCGATCGATTTAAAAAGGTGCGCTTCTATTGTTCGATCGCAAGGAACAATCATTTCAAAACCGGCTAAAGGATCTAAATTGCTTTGGATATTAATTACTCACAATTGCCAAATTAAGTTGAATAGTTGGGTGGAAATGATATGGGAGTGGGGCCCTCATAAAGCTATGGCTGCTCTCCCTGATTATTCAATTCATAAGATATAAGTAATGAAACTTTGATGGATTGAAATGTACCACGAGATTGATCTGTGTACCAAATTTCAGCTGTCTAGGGTGTGTGGAAGTTGGGTAATTATGAGCTCAAAGAAGTTCGTGCAAACAAACATTTACATGTCAAATCTATATAAACTCAGTAATAAAACGCGACCAAGCTGGAGGTTGATGGGTAATGATACCTGATAAATTTTGCTTTCTTCGGTTGACAGTGGAAACGATCACGTTGCTGGACCGGGCATGGGCGTTGCCGTTGCCGTTGCCGTTGCCGTAGCAGCGGATGATCGGGTGAGCGATGGAGAACGTAGTGAAAGCCTCCACGTCCTCCTCGTCATCGGTGGGCGTGGCGATCGGTGCGAATGCTGACGTCACCAACTGCTCACCCAGGGAAAGGAGGAACGTGAGTATCTGCGGCGCTGGTGACGTCACGGGAGAGAGTTCAGGATGCAGCGTCGCGGTGGCGCCACCGCTGCCTCCTCGTGGCGGAGCGCCACCTACGCTGCCACGGGCAAGGTCACGGAGCATGACGTCACTTCCGCCCGAACCGTTCATGATCATGCGGAGCAAGGCGTTGAACAGGAGGGTGACGTTGAACGTGGGAGGAGTGAAACACGAAGTGCTCTGGAGGACCCTGGAGAGATTACCTCACACGAGACTGGGAAGGCTTCAGGGGTGTAACAACCACGAAGCCATCATGGAATTGTGCGACGATTACACCCTAATAGATAACGAGTACTTCTTCGACAGACACCCCAGGTCGTTCAGCTCCATCCTCAACTTCTACCGTACCGGTAAGCTCCACCTGGTGGAGGAGATGTGCGTTCTGGCGTTCAGCGATGACTTGGAGTACTGGGGAGTTGATGAACTGTACCTGGAGTCTTGCTGCCAGCATAAGTACCATCAGAGGAAGGAGCACGTTCACGAGGAGATGAGGAAGGAGGCGGAGTCGCTGCGCCAGAGGGAGGAGGATGACTTCGGGTCTGGGGCCTGTGCCCATTACCAGAAGTTCTTGTGGGACCTTTTGGAGAAGCCCAACACGTCACTAGCAGCAAGGGTCAGTAATACTAATCCATGTACACCAATCTCTTATTACAGGCTCTACTTAACCGGCTATTAGGGACTTTTCGCAACTGCCGTTCGGTTAGAATGTCGGTCCGCACAGGGTGATCATGTGAGGAGATACAGACGGAGCCTCCACGCAAGGCTGTACGGTTGCCCCGCCCCTTTTCGAACGCTTTGCGGGGACACTCTGCTGTTTTCACTGTGTGGATTCCATCTAAACGCAACTCCGTAACTCCATAAATGCGTTGTACCAAGCGTCGTACCAAGGTCGTAGTACATAATGCGAAAACTGCGGTCAAAGTAAACGCTGGCCATGCAGCTCTACGGACGGACAGACGTCAATTGTGAAAAGTTCCTTGTCGGGAGTTTGAACAAACGACGTGGAGTATGACGTAACGTACGTATGACGTCATTCGGCGTACACTTAATAGGGACTTTCCGCAAATCACGTTCGGTTCGACGTAAGGTACGTGCGACGCCAT
>JAQIWR010002626.1:0-10772 GCA_034695945.1 Glomeris hexasticha | reverse complement strand
GGTCTGGTACTATTCAATAGCATGGACCATCACCGTAGTGTGTTATGAGACCATTACATGTAATGGAAATTTCCAATTATTATGCCTCACCCTGTATAATGTCATAATGTAAATGCAATATTGTTAAGCAAGCACATACATTCTGCACAATATTTTGGGCACAAGATATCATGCACAAAGCATTATGCACGATTATGCACAACTATTTGTGCACCGTTGTTCACAATTGAACACACTTTATTGTGCACGATTGTTTTGCACAAAAAATATCAGTTTGATATCCCGGAGACTTTTTCACAAAATTAAAATTTGTGCACAATGGTGCACAAAGTTTTCTCCTGGGAAAGAGCAATAAGTTACCTTTGTGGTTGGTCTTATTTGTCTCAAAATAAAAGAGAAATCAACATTTCTAGAAATTCTCGCAAGTTGCGGATCGAAATGCGGATCATCCATCATAAGTAGTAGGGCCCAAAGGTTGATCAAATCACGAATCAAATAGATCAACTTTCTTTATGCCATAAATTTTTATATCTAAAAGAACTACAATTAATCGGTGTAAGATAAAACATTTTACGAGATTTTGAACCGTTTGAACAAGGTTTTGATAGGTGTGGAAGCGCACTGCAGCGGCTGGTGTAAAGAAACAGAGTTTCGTTTTCCGAAAACATGGTGGCGCTGGTATCGATAGTGTCATGCAAATATCTTTGTGCAATACTTTTTTATATCGGAAAGAAGATGAACGAAGATCACGACGAATATGAAGAAAACAAATACACGTAATATTTAGTATTTTTACGTGGTTTTGGAAGGTTTTGAACGAGGATTTGAAGCGCCACGCAATAGCAGGTGTAAAGAAACGTAGTTTCGTTTCCCGAACACGCGGTGGCGCTGGTATCGAAAGAGTCACGTGACTTTGTTGTCAGCGAGGTTTTGATTCAGAGATGTTTCTCGAAAAGCTAATAACAGTTCGGCGATTGCTAGTGGGATGGATGCTTTCGAATAAAACATGCAACAGGAGTTTATAAAAGATAAACAAATGAAGAAGAAGGGAAGAACATGGGCAGAAGCGGCGAAAATCGTAAGTAGACCTAAGTTTTGGCGTCATTCGGCGCCAAAATGGCGTTAGGCCTAACGTGCCAAACCTCCACCGAAATATTTCCAACATCATTACATGTTTCAGCATTTATTCTTTGATTTCCAGGTCTTGGAATCACATCCGAAGACGCCGATGAGTAACAAGGAAATTCTACGGGTTATTGAACAGAAAAGTTTGAAGGAAATTGGGTAGGATTTATAACGAAAATTTTTCAATCGCTTTTTGCCACATCAATAAATCTGATTCAATATTTGGTTTCAGTGGAAGTCCACCATTGACGTCTTTAAACTCAATACTTCAAATAAATTCAAGACGTTCTGATTCTTTATTTTATAAAGTTAAAGGCCGCATTGGTGTTTACGGCTTAAAGGTGAGATCCTATATAAATAATTACTGGAAGTTTGTAATTTTAATTTAATTAGTTATCATTTTATGATTTTATAGTGTGATATTCCAGAAGGGTCGACGATGCAGGAATTAAAGGAAGAAGTTAGTTGCGAAGGAAATGTTGAATACGAGGTGGAAAGCAGCGAAGCGGTTTTAGAAAAATTACCCAAAGTTAAGAAAAAGGAAGAAGGTTTGTATATGTATAAAAGTATAAAATGAAATCCATTTTTCAATCTAATAAATAAATAAATTAATGGATGTTTGGATGAATAAGTGGGTGAATAAATAGTGAAGTAGACGAATAAATGTCGAATAAATAGTTGAATTAGTGGAGGAATAAATAAATGAATGGATAAGTGTTTTTATTAATAGATGAATAAATGAATTACTAAATAGAAGAATAAATGAATGAAATGTTGAAATAATATATAATTATTTCTAGTTTTACATGTGAAGTTGCCGAAAAGTAACGTGACAATCCCGGCCGAATCTCAGAACGAGCAGCAGCAAAACAGATGGAGAAAAAGCACAGCTATGACAGAAAGTGGTTCCACTATAAAATACCCACGTATCGTTTTGAAGCGTCTTCCTAATCCTCCACCCACTGCACCATCAAAATCATCAAGTATACCATAATTAATATATAACGTAATATTTAAATCAAAAATATTTAATGCACAACTTTTTATTCCCATTGCAGCGTTTGTTTCTTTTGCGGCAAAAGAAATTGAAAGATACCCGAGTCGCAGCGATGGAAAACCCCAGAATGAATCCGATAACAATTTAAATTTAAAAGCGAGGACGAAATGCGCCAAGCGCAAAGTCGATAGCCAATTGGAAGCAGCGGATAACACGAACTACGCCTCGATCGACTTGGAAACACCTAATTCAGTCTTAGTTGACACTGATCTCAGGGTACGGATATGTAAAATTATTCTTTAGTCGATTTTTTATATTGATTGATATTGTTTTAAAAGGCATTGCTGAATAAAGACACTTTTGCGATGTTGTCACACGAATCGCAACAGGAGTTGATTAAACTTTTACCAGAAGTTGATCAAATACCTTCGGGAAGTGGAAATAATTTGAGGTAAATGGGGTAGTGTTGTCGTATATGCGTTAACGTAAAATGAATTAATTTTTTTATTTGGAATTGGCAGGTTAAGCAGCTCGGCGTTGAATAACGAATACTTTGCACTAGCGTGTCAGGAATATAAGGAAAGACTCGCGGATGGGGAATTTGTACGCGAAAATCAAATGAAGTTGAAGGCGGAAGAAGAAAGGGATCAAGGAAAGTTAGATCCTTGGAAGGTAAACTGGAAACGGGTCACGGAATAAATTTTACTGTGGGTTTTGGAAAATTTAAAATCGATCCGATATAGTACTTCAGAAACTACTGTGGCCTAAGTTTAATAGCTACAGTCTTAAAATTTTTTGTGAATTTGGGAAGACATGATGGCTTCATCGACTTGAAAAGATATTTTACAAACCAAATTTGGATTTTATTTTTAATAAAAATGGAGATTTTGGGCTATGGTAATTTATTTCAAGAAGGCTTTAAATTTATTTTAAAATATCTCTTCAAGTCGACGAAGACATTACGGCATTCTAAATTCACCAAAAATGTCAAGCCTGTTGCTATTAGACTTTAGTCACTGCGGTTTGAGAAGTTCTATTATTAAATCATCACTCGGCATAATTCGTCTACAATTTTTAGTCGCATGTGTGACGAATTAACATGGTTTGACTACATATTTCACCCACTTTAGGCGTTTAAGGGCTAAGGAATATAAATTGAGTTGTAAATCTTATTGTGAGTTATATTGCAGATATTTAATTAATTTATTATGAAATTTACGATAATTGGAAGTTTTTCCCATTTTTCGTTGGACTTTCAATTATAGATGTTCATAATTAAATATCCATCGATTCGCAAATGAAGTTATATTTTGAGAATTAAAATTTAAATTGACACATGGTAGTATAAGTTAATACAATCATATTTCATAAATTATGTTAAAAATTAATTCCTTATTTCCAAAATATTAATACTATCGACTTCACTTGTAATGAAGTTAAAAATGCAAGCTAATAAGTTTGATATAAGCAGACTTACACTTAGGTGGAAACGTTCGTAATGAGCATATTTCATTACTAGCAAGTTCTATATACGTAAGTGGAGACGACTGTATTATATTTATTATAAATCATGTTAAAATTTAAATTATCAAAATATTAATACTAAATGAACTGATTCAGATTAATTTTTTTTATGTGATAAATAATTAAAACATAGTGTAATTTGTATGTTTAATGTTACAACAGCTTTGTATTTTAAAATGCAGAACGGCTAATACTTTGTGTATTGTATTTAGCTGTTGCGATCCACAATTTGTATTACGCAGGTGAAGCATTTTGAGCCGGTTTGGGGCAAAAAACGTTGTCCTGGTGTGACCACGTGTTTGTCAGCGGACGATGATTCAACAACGGTTATGTCCGCCAATCCCATTTTGAGCGTTTCAATCGGATCAGCTGGTACGAGTGAAAGAGTTAAATGCAGCCAAAAAAGGACAACTTCTTTGAAGAATGATGAAAATCCACAAGTGGTAGTTAATATTTGAGATTTTATTTAATGTGTGTTATTAGCGGTGTGTTTAAATTTAATATTTTGGGTTGTATTTAGCAGCCGATAGTTGAATCGGATTCTCCAACTGCACCAAAGAAATTGAAAGTGGACGATGAAAAAAAGGCAGAGTTGGATACAACGTTTACTGTTCCTGTTTCGTCTAGTGGTAAGTAACTTTGCCGCGTCCAGTAATAAATGTTGGAATTTAAGCATGACACGATGAATTACTCTAAATTTACAGAGGAGTTGGATCTTCAACGAGAACAAGGAAATGTAAAATCAGCAAGGCGATGGCAATCTTGCCAATATGGTATAAAATAATAAACCGCCAAACCCTTACGTGTTACGTTATTGAATTTCGTTGTTGTTTTTATAGACAAATTTAATTTTTTTGAGTTATTGTAAATTTCACTGGAATTAAGATGTGTTTTTTTCCTATAGAAGCCAAATCTGGGATTTTCTAAAATCTTAGTAGTAAAATTGTCTTTATAATGAATTTCTTTGTTTTTGTCTCTTTTCATAATGTGGGATTTTGGATAAGCCAGTTCTGAAAAATTTGGCATTTCCAGAATTAAGTTCTGCTTAATGGGGAATTTTGGATACCGTCGAATCTTAATGACTCAAACCACCAAGGGAAACTATTCCGACGATGAGAATTAACGTTAGATAATGCGCACCTCCACTTCTTGAAAAAATTAAGAATTTCCTTTAGATACCATGCACGTTATACGCGGAACGTTATGGTAATCCAATACTCGGTAATCAGGTTTCAAATAATTTGGGTAATCGAGTTCTGGATAATTTAGGTGCTACTGTAACCGTGGTGTATTTCAGGATGATCCTTGCAACCATTTCATATTACGGCCGAAGGCGACAAGATTGTCAAACAGCGGGAACTAAAAATTGTGCAAATGGTTCTATAACAACCACCATCAATTCGTGTGCTACTCTCCAAAATGACACTTTACCCAACTTGTCACCATCAACAGCCATGACAACTTCCCAGCCACAGTCAAGTTCCATTGTGACCGTGGCCACTGTTACCCCATTGCCTTCGACAACAGCCAGCACTGTGACCTCTTCTCCAGTCACTCCACCTGTGAAAAGCAAGAGTAATAATGTCAAGCTTGCCTGCCCGCATCAAATCTGCCAGGAAGTGCTACGCTCAACCGGGAACCGGACCTTCACTCCAGGTTCCAACTGAAAACTGGCAACTGGCCACAACTTCCCTCTATCGCTGTGGAGCCACAACCCCAAATTCAACCAGACATGCTCGGCCACTTGAACACCGCTGTAACCAACAACGTAAGTGTCTAGTCATCTCTCGCCATTACTGTTAAATTTCCGAAGTTGCTTTTCCCGTCCCCCGCTCAGCAACGGATCCGTCAGTGCATCCAACCAAATGCGGATAACCTGATCGCGCAACAACATTACGCCACCGTTCAACAATTGGTGCAGCATCCTATGCCTAATAGCTTAAGGACACGGTTCGTGTCGTCTTCCGACGCTACCACCCCGGTCCCTGCATCCGTCCCGCAAATCTACCATTGCCCTATTATCCCCTCGCTGACCATCAACAATGTAAACCAAAACGTGCTTAGCTGTCAGTTGCCCAATGTTGTGGTCACCACTGCGGCATCACCCTGCTACTAACATGATCCTACCGAACCAGCAGACCTCACCCGTCATCACCCTAACCCCGCACCCAAACATCCCGCCTGCGACAATGGGTCAACCACAACATTCACAACCGCATAACCATCAGACGCTCATGGCCAACTATCTACTACTCAGACCTGTCCTCATGCCCACAGCCGTCAGTGGTGACGTGGTCAGCTTGAATAGCTTGTCTGTTGTAGCGACTGGCAACCAAATGGCCGGATGTAGCACTATCGTTGATAGCTGCCCTTCGAGTTCTGTGACTGCCCCCAACGTTGTCTCATAAGGGACAGGAGAAGGTAGGTGTCACCTGTATTCCTATCACGTCTCTTATGCAGAAGAGGTGACCGTTCCGCAGCGGATTACCAAACGAATTTTCATCCCGGGTGTATCCCAACCTGGCCTCAACCGATTTCTGATTTGACCCATTCCTACCGATCCCATGCATGATGTTCCCATTTGCAAGTATTTTAGTTGGAAGTGACCTTTCCATCTGGTGTCTCAACCTGGGGCCCTACATCACCTATCTAACCTAGAACGCAAACGTTTTAACCCCAAGTACGTAGGGTACAAGCATTTTTAATTACGTATATTGAAGATACAACACGATTGAAATTTGTCAGGGCTTCATCGGAAGATATTGATTATGAAACTCCTCGCTGAACATTGTCATGCGGGTAGCATTTCCTGGATTCTAACCGCGTTCAAATGTGAATGTAGTGCACTTGAAGTCATGACATAGATCTTTCATCCAGATTTTAAGGAAGCAAGTCCCATGTACTACAGTCAAACGTTGATGCCAATTTGGTTCCCAGCCAATATCACTATTACAGTCGGCTCATGTTATAACGAATGCCAACGGGTTGGGATGTTATATCAAGCGATCGTTATACTGGAAGGTCAGCTCGTTCCTAGATGTCATCCGTGGGTTTTTATGACTTTATGATCAAAGTGGCATCAAGCAAAGGAATAACGATATTTCAGGGTAACCAGCCATCAGGGAAATATCAGGGAATTTCGGTTGTGCAAAACTTCAAAAAATCTGTAGTTTGACCTCGCATGCATTCGAAAATATTGAAAGTACGAGCTGGCTATAGTTTCTGCTGGATTTTATTTTGATTATTGCAACGGGTATTGTTTCTAATAGGCATAAATTCAAACGGGTTTAGGCTCTAAAAGGCATAGGTTCTAACCAGACATTCTAAATGCATAAGTTCGAATCAACGTTGTTTCAAATGACTGGTGTTCCTAAAAGGACCTATTTCGTATCTATATCAAATGTTGCAGCAAACGAATTTTGAATCTACCCTAACTTGGAACGTATGACTATAGACCTTATGCACGAGCGAGTGCGCATGTCCGGAAGCGGGAGCGATATTGTGGAGCGGTAGCGGTCGCTCCCGGTAGCCGTAGTTCCGTGCTCGATTTACATAGGCTTCCGTTGGTTTTTGGAGTCAAATTTGAATCGGCTGACGACAAATTGATGATTTCTATGGATTCCGAACAGTAAACGACGATAAATTAAACCATTTGCACCATAAATCGACTCAATTATATGCGATTTTAATTATATCAGTGAAAGATTCATGCATATCTCTATGGAGTCACGTGACATTCGATCGACATTCCATCGGATGGCACATGAATTCATCATACAGCGCCACACAATTTCTTCAAATACGGAAATAAATGCATTAATTACCAGCTTTCACATACCACAAATTGTTACAATACACTCAAATAAACTTCCGCACCTGTTTTTAACCTTTCTTCTTGAGTAAATTGTCCTGCAGCTCAATCGTTGTGCCCGGTTACGTAGTAAATCAATTGACTACGGAACGGCCAAACTGCGACTACTTCATCGCTCCCTAACTACCGCTCCTACTTCGGACATGCGCCCTCGCTCGTGCATAAGGTCTATTGGAACTTATGGCCGTTGAGGTTTACTAAATCGGTATTATGGAGCTCTGATAGAATGAGCACAATTTCGAACTTACACTTCATTGAACTAAAACACTTCAGACCCTAGCTAAGCCCATTTGAGAAACATTATCGAAATTGTGGGTTTTTGAAGCTATACCTTTGTGAAACTACTTACTAGAACTTAATTCAATTCGCAAATATGCCCAGCAGAACATATGAATTAATTTAAATAAACATCAATAAATTAGACCAAATAGATTAAAAGATGCTCTTTTATTTAAGCTTTTGTTTGCTTAACTGAACACTTTTCCCAGAATACATTTCCATATTATAAAGGAATCCGGTACTTGAGCACAACATTTAAATTATGAAGCCAAACCAAATAGGTTTTTCTTGTGTAAATATTTTACAGGTATGGTGACCGTAATATGGGACAATCAATTCATCAATGCTCAGATTTTTGTGAAATACTCCAAATTGAATAAATTGAGCATTGAGTACATCATAGATGGGTTGAATCTTCCCAAGCTTGTTACCAGGCTGTAGTTTTAAGTTATCTATGTAGTGAAAACTTTTCTTGTGGCCTAGAAATCTGTTTCATGTGTAGGTAACAAAGAAAGAACAGGAGCGAAGCAAAGCACATCCACACAACACAAAAATCAAACAGTAACTTATGTAATGAAACAATGGTAACAATTTAAGAACACAGATGACGCTGTAATCAAGATAAATTGAAATTCACAAAGGAAGAAAGTACAAAAACGCTTGTACCAATGGACCTAACACGTGGCATCACCGTAGGGACAATAGGGATAGCCATGTCTGCCAATGTGCTGCAGTAAGCATTTTCCATAGGTACAGAATGAAAACCGCTCAGTAGAATCAGTTCAAGAAATTGAGCAATTTCTTTCCAATCCATTTCAATGTTTTCACCATGTTGAGCAGCGTAAATCTTAGTCATGTCTCGGCCAATTGGCATAGATATTCTTGAGACATAAATTTAAAAAACCAATTGATCGGATCAGTTGTGGATAGTTCTGGAAATTTGTCTACAGCGTTTTCATCTAGCTGACTTGGAATATTATGTGCAAACAGAGTTTTTCTTCCATGAAGGTAAACTTTCATTCTTTCATTTTGGTTGACCATGTAGTCCTTGTACTTGTCCCAAAGCACAAAAAAGTCAATGTTTGTTGCCATCGTAAGAATCATGGCGAAGGTGCAATGTGCAGAGGCAGGATGCTTGAAACACACTGCTTCGCTCATTTACTGGTCCTCCACTTAGTCAGTAGAGAGGAGACTGGCAACCACGGCTGCTTCGCGGAAGGTTTCATGCTGTTGGCCATCAACCGTTCGAAGGTCCTGGAAGCTGGATACACCACCACGGTGCAGCAGCAGTTGTCTGATGGCAAACAGCTCGCTGTGCTTGAGGTTGATCCACCGTAGGCGCGTTATGAGGTCGATGTGTTTCTTGCATCTGTTACACTGGAAAGTGCTGGTGTTCCATGTATGGTAGAGTGGTACTTGGATGTATGATGTGCAGCTTGCCTGTGGATCACGGTCAGCAAGTGCAAAGTACGATGTGAGCTGTTCTGCAGGCGCTTTGCTCTCTCCAGCGCTTTCTTCTCGTCCTCTTGTACCATGATGAACTCTTTCCCAGGCTTGTGCATCTTGAGCTCCAGCACCGTGTGGGGAATGTTGTGCATATAATATGGTAGCCTAGGTTGCGCCAGGTCACCCACAGGCCATGATCATGCACATTTGCTGATGCTCAACACACATCAATGTGATTTCCTTTCCTGGCATCTTGTATTTTCTGCTCGCGTGGTTCGACAAGTGCCTGGTCGGTGCCCTTGTTGATGTTGTATTTGTAAATATAAACAAAAAAGGACTCAGGGCAGTTGACATGATCCACGTTCACATGAGCCAAGAGGAGTGTGGCGGAGGAAGGGATAGTGGCTGGTGTGTAATGTTTTTTGCAAACCTGTGTTTGTTCTATCTCCATATTATTGGTCCAAGAAAAGGCAACATCACAATTGTTGATAAAGACATGATTAATTGAACTATGCATTTGAGGTGGCGCGCACTTACTCTCCACTTCCTGTTTGTAATTTGAATGTCTTTTTATACTCATCTTAATACTCGTGAATTTTCCAAACGGCTGAAGCAATCCTTTGTGAATTTTGGCTGATAAAAGAAATGGAAATTTAAATGGGGCAGTGTCATATTACTCCTGCCCGGAAAAGGGACTTGGGCCTTTCTGTTCTTTTAAACAGTGCGGAGCTTGGGTAGACTTATGCACCCAATTACAACAATACCCTCGGACTCATGTTGAGTGAACCACAAATATGGCCGACACTATAAAGCAAAACAAATCACCAGGCGTCTCGAGAATGCTCATCAAAGAGCGTAGAAACCTCACAACCATTCCCACTTGTTGAAATCCCACCCGGAACCAGAAGGTCGTTTTTCACAGCCATACCTCTGTGGCCACATCGACATCTGCGCCACCTGGGCGTTTTGGTCGAGTTGGTACTAATCCTCCTGGTTAAGGTTGTGTTATCACTGGACTCAGAGGTGGTGGCACTGGAGATGGAGGTGACCAGTACTCTAATTGCTTGGGGGTGGTGATGGGCATGGTGACATCAGCTCTCCCTCCGGTATTGGAGGCAGTGGGATTGTTGTCACTTTAGCATCTGTAATTCTGGTGTAGCTTTCTCTGGTGCCATCGGAGGGTCCAGTGGTGGTGGTGCCATTGGTGGGTCCAGTGGTGCTGGTGCCATCACCGGGTCCGGTGTTACTGGTGCCATCGGAGGAGTTTAAATAATTTACATACATACTTTACCTCTTTTTTCACTAACAAATGGACAGTGAAAAAATGTTTAACCTAGGTGCTATTCTCTCCCGCACTCAAAGTGGGCGACATCTGGTGGTGGTCGGGCGACTCACGCAAATGGCGGAAGAGGGGGGTATAGAAAGCTCAACCATGTATTGAAACTGCAGGTATATACAATACAATACAATACAATAAGTCAGGCAACAACAGGCTATATGCCCAACTAGGTTGCCCCTGTCATGAAAGTC
>JAQIWR010002625.1:0-10775 GCA_034695945.1 Glomeris hexasticha | reverse complement strand
GACACGTTCCAAAAATTTGAAAACGTTCGATTTTTCTAAATTTTACATTGGCTGTGGAACTTGGCCACCCCGTGACGGCACTCCCGCGCAAAGCAGTATGGGAAAGGGGCGTGTCAACCTTCATTTCACTGTACCTGGTACACTACTATCTACAGTAAAACTCTGATAATACGAAATCCGCCGGGTCGGAAAATTTGGTTCGTATTATCCGAGGTTCGTTTTATCCGTTTAAGCAAGAGTGGACGATAGGTTTGCCTTCGTAATAACCGAGAGTTTGTATTAAAAGGGAATAACCGAGAGTTCGTATTAAAAGGGTTCGTATTAACCAAGTTTTACTGCATATACCTTGGTGTGTAGTGTGCAAGTCCTCTGTTGTTGAGCAAACATTTTTTCGCTACAAGTCGCAAAAGTACTCTATCGGCGGAACCCCGGATATCGGTTGGTGGCCGTAGCGGCTTGGTAGCGACGCAGCGGAACCACTACCAGTACCTATTGGAAAAAACCAAAACAGCTGTGGTTTATGGAACAGTGGTCCATCATGGAATCAATGAGCTATAATACCTTCGGTTCAGGAGTGGCTTTCGAAGCCTGGAACTTGTGCCACGCTCTTTCGACATTTTGGAACGCCTTCGGAATTTGGAATTTGAAATAATTTTCTAATTTCGGCCGCCATTTTGTTGTCATATGTACGATTATCCATGCAGGATTTCGCTGGCATCAAGGAGCATGGTAAAAGATTGTGGCTCAGCTGAACTATAAAATATTATAGTTGACTCACTTAAGTGAAAAACAAACCTTTATTTACAGTGATTTGAACTTGTTGCCGTTACTTGGCGTCCTCATTTCCAAAACAGCGCTGGAAAACCAGAAAACACCGCAAAACGCTGATCGCAAAAGCGAACGCTGCCAATAAAATGGCGGGTTGAATCTAACCTGATCGAACCAAAATTCCGCGCATGCGCGCACCAGCGACCTCCAGACAGGGATTCACTCGCATCCACAACATGCCACTCCTTAACCGAATGTTTTATAGCTCATTGATGGAATTGAGCCACAGCTTCTCTGGAACAGCAGCCAATGTATGCACCTGATCAACTCCTTGCCTTGATGCACCTTACAAAAAGGATTGCAGTTCCAGAGAAGTTGTTCCATAAACCACAGCTGTGATGGTTTTTTTTCTCCAAACGGGTACGCCTGCTGTAGCGGTAGCAGTTAACAGCGATCCTGCGTTAATTGTAAAGTTATAGCAAATTTATTACCAATTTTATTCTGGATACCACTTTTTCCGTTAAGCCCCGCCCACCAAGATGACGGCATCTCAGATGCTCAACCTTAAATTCCACAAAATCTTTGAAATGATTATGATTACATGTCAATCAATTACAAAAATTGCACTTATTCAACATCTTCCAATCTTTACAATTTCAAGTGCTTCTTCCTCTTTTCAAAGTAGATATTGAATCACAGTTTAATTTGAGCATCCCAGTAGTTGAAGTCCTTGAAGATTCAGCCACGCCCACTTGCTTTTTTGTAAACCGAATCCTAAAATTATCCGTAGAAACACGTGTCACAATCACAAAAAAGTCAAAACAGCATAATTTCATATTTATTTTGAGCGAGCAAAATTTGTTCTCTCACAAAGTACTGAAATTCGTTGAAGAAAAGCTCTAATTTTCACTGTACATTCATTGGAGTAGGGACACATCACTGAATAATTTAAACGCTTTTAACTAGTAATTACAATCTCTTGTAACGAGATAAATTTCCTTATATATATATATAGAGATATATATATAATTTCAATTATAAGGACTATTTGACACGCTCTCAGCGTAATTTATCAATAACGTTTCGTATTTTGTACACTTACATATGCTGTACATGAGACAAACAGAAAAACCTGAATTGTTTGTCAATAACTATGCACTATATACAACAAAAATGTACAATGATGCCAGTTTCATATGCTACAAAAACCACATAACACACCGATGACCTTGTCTAATATGTATTTAAAATCATACAATTCATTTGGAAATCAAAATGCACAAGGTGTTCTTTTAATTTCGTTCATTTTAATGACAATCAATTATATTTTATATATCATATAATTTCATTTACAAAATCAGAATAATACCAGAAACTTCCATTACTGAAATATTCTATAAATGAAAATTTATTTTGTTCCCAGCCAAAATTTATTTGCTTTCCATGTTACAATTTTTCTATAGGTAACTGAAAGATATTAACTGAAATTTCCATATGTGAAACATTTTCAGTCCCTGCAGAGAAAAACTTCAATCAGGGACACTTTATTATATGTAAACTATTTTTGCACAGCAACAAAACTGTTGAAAAAGTTTAGGGAAAACAACGTTACATTTGAAGAAATTGAAGAATATTTAAACAAATTTTCAATATAATGAAGCAAATCCTGCTAATTACAGTTCAATTTGCATATTCAGGGAATATAAACTATTGAATGATATATATTGCAGACATTTACACAATTTTTCAGTACAATTTAATTGAATGAAATTTTCGATACAATTTTCGATACAAAATCAATTATTAAAACGTTTTGAATTTAAAGTTTGTTTCACAATTATGAACTTACTTAGTAAATTGCATTATATTTAATTTGATATAAATAAGACAACAAATATAATGACTTTTATCAGGATTATCAAGAATATAATATCAGTAGACACCCTGTAATAAAGATGTTAATTAATAAATGGGAGGAGCTTCATTTGAAATCATAATTAATTAATTTCAAACACCTTGTGCATTTAATTACCTGGCAGTGACTTATATATACATCACAACACTTTCATTTCTGTTGAAATTCTGATTTGAATCGAAACAAAATCATTTTCTTTTCCAAATATAAGGTAAGTTGTAAAAATAAACAATATTTATGCTTATTTACGCGATTTACCATTTCCAGGAATAATTTGTTCTCCGTTTTTACCAAGTGTATTTCATGTTTCTGAAGAAGAAAACATTTTTATCACAACAGAATTGAAAATAAAGTTGTAAAAAAAGAAAAAAAGTCTTCGTGTTTTCTTTCAATTTTTTCTTCGTAAAATTCGATTCGGTGTTGTCTGTCGCTTCTGGAGAGAAGATTTTGAAGCTATTCCCACGTTTGAAAAACTTCCTTTTCCTTCGTCAGCAACAACAGCAACAGCAGCAATATGGCAACCTTTTGCGAAGTTCTTCCAACGGCAAAATAAAAACATCTTCAGTTTTGGCTGCAATCATTCCGCAAAAAAATCTGGAAAAAGAAGACAGAAAACGGTACAACTTAATTAGATTCCGGAAAGGAAAAGTCTCACATTTTTACCGGTTTACCTTTCACGGTTGCCAGTTTGTTCTTTGAAACAAAAAATTGGCAAAACGAGCGAATTTTTAAACCTTCGTTTTAAATTTGAAATTCAGCGGAACGAGTCATGAATAGTTCCAACACTGGCGGCTAGATGGCGTTTGCGCAGCGATACGTAACGCCATCTGGCCGCCGATCAATACATCATTCGTATAAAATGGCGAAACATAATACCAAGATAATACTCATTGTATTTTCAATTCTATGAATTTTCCTAGATTTCCATGACTATTTTTCAAATTCAATTACTTTTCCTGGATTTTTATGACTATTTTTGAATTCAATTACTTTTCCTGGATTTTTATGACTATTTTTGAATTCCATTAGTGTTCCTGGATTTTCTTAATTATTTTGCAATTCTGTTAGCGTTTTCAAATTCCATTATTATTCCTGGATTCCCAGCAACATAAATTTATATGGCCGTTCTGGAGTTTCATGACTATTTTCAAATATAATACATATATTTTTTCCTGGATTTCCATGACAATTTTTAAATTCCATAAGTTGTCCTGGATTTCCATGACTATTTTTATTTTCCATTAACGATTTTTCTGGATGTCCATTATTGTTTTCAAATTCAACGACCGCTTTTAAATTCCTTGACCATTTTTCAAATTCTATTTACAAATCCTGGATTTCCATGTTTTTTTTTTTTTAAAACTCCATGACTGTTTCCTGGATTTCCATGATTATTTTCAACCGCAATTACTTTCCCATCAAATCCAGGATTCCATGCATGATACCATATTCTAATGTCAGTTCTTATTACACAAGTTCGACAATTTACATTTCGTCTCAGGCTAAGCGTGGTTGGATGCCCCGCCCCTTTTCGATCTCACCCATACTGAAAAAGTGAAACGAGTCCTTGAACTTTTTCCGAACTTCATTGCTGCATATAGATAGATGGGACAATGGAGTTTTATCACGTATTCGCCTGATTGGTATACTGCATGCTGAATAAAAGCGTGTTCAGTTTTGTCTGGCCATCTTTTATTTACGCTCTTTTGTGTTGCGTTCAAAGAAAATGGCTGTGGGCATCTCGCAATGTCACGTTCTACTCTCGCAGCTAAAAAGTAACAAAGAAACGACACAACAAACTACGCAACACACATCAACGGGGGAAGAAAGTGAAATTTAAAAAAAAACAAAACTACTATTCAACCTGAAAGGTGGTTAAGCCTTTGGACAACATGCAGGTTTTGGAGTCATGTTTCAAATTCATTTACATATGTATAAGTGAAGCACAGCGTCGAAAAACGATTCAACTAACATTTGAACACAAACCTGTTATATAGTTACAAAATTACCTGAGAACTGATTTGTCTTTATTATTACATATTTAATAATAATATCTCAAGGAATTAAATAAAAACGCAGTTGAATCGTTTTTCCAGGTTGTACATTCAAATGTCGGCCATGTTTATTTCCAAGATGGCCGCTCTTTATAAAGTTATCATTGAATATTACAGTATACTAGTACTACAGTGAAACCTCACAGTGGTGGAAAAGTTGATTTTTGTGGACAATTGTCAACATGATTTACGTTTTTGAAAACTTCACTATCTATACTGGTGGAATCTGACTAGATTTGAAAATGTTTCCACCATTGAAAGTTTTTTTAGCTGTGGATTTGTGAATTTGTAAACAAAAATATGTATATTTTCCACCATAGGAAGGTTTTTTCAAACAGTTCTTTTCATTACAAAATTAATCATACTGTAAAATGATAAGAAATGTACATTTTCCACCATAGACAGGTTTAAAAATGGTCCAGCAAACTAAAATTTCCCACCATAGACAGGTTTAAAAATGGTCCAGCAAAACTACAATTTTCCACCATAGACAGGTTTAAAAATACAAACAAATCATGTTGCTAATGGTCCAACAAAGTCTGATTTTTCCACCATAGACAGGTTCAAAAATGGTCCAGCAAACTAAAATTGTCCACCATACACAGGTTCACTACATGCGGAATCTGAAGTGACCTTTAGAAAATACAAACGTTTCCACCATATAAAAGGTTTTCCAGCAGTTTTTTTTTACAAATTTTATCATACAGTGAATTGGTAAAAAAATCAATTTTCCACCATAGGCAGGTTCGCTGTACATGGAATCTGAAGAGATGGGAAAAACCATAGACACATTTTCCATTTGTTTTTTAATTAACAAAATTAATCATACTGTTAATACCAAATATACATATATTGCTCTAGTATTTTTACCCGCAAAATACTGTTGCCAAACTCCGCCCACATTCAAAATGACAGCTGATAAACATCGATTCATATATCCTGGCATTACAGCGCGGCTTGTCTCAGTCAGCCATCTCGATAAAGTTGGCGTGTCGGTCGCCAGGGGGCACTACCACCACACTTCTCGTATCACATTTGAAACTTGTTCTTTTTTCGAATCAAATTTAAAAAAAAACATACCGAGTGGAAAAAAATACAAATAAAAAAGTGTTTCCAAGTTGAAGGAGGACAAAAGTCACGATATGTGCTGTTCATTTTGATTGACAGCAGATGAGGGTAAAAGTGGGGGAAATTTGTTGCAAAGCTCTTGCATGAGCAACAGGCAACACATCTTTAAAAAATATATTACTACGTAACAAAAAAATAAAAACCAAGGGTTAAACTTTACTTCAAGTTCAATGCGTTTTCGTGACGCTACGGCACACGGGGCTCCGCCCTCTTTTTATCTTGGAATAAATTTAGTGTTACGGACGGCAAAAAAAATCAACAAACCACGTGACCTGTAATTGGCCCCCGTCGATTGCGCAACATCAAAATATAACATGCCTCTTATCACATTTTCCAACTTCTTTCTCACCTACAAATTAAAAACCACGCCCCTTCCGTCTACGTCAATTTGGGAATTTTTCGTTCCAAAAGTGGGCGTGGTCGCTTCGAAGATGGAGAGAAAACGGGGCGTGGCTATCTGCCTATTAATATTTCCCTCAACTGCAAATTTTCCACACTTTTAAATATGTATAAGTGATAAATAAAAACTGCATTTACAATATACACTTTGAATTTCCTCGGACGACAAAATTTAATACGAAATTCTAATTAAAAACGAAATAATTAACAAAGATCTCGTTTAAATTGTCTCGTCCGTATGCGCGAAAAACGAGAAAATAAAGGAATTTCGTAAATGGTTTAGTAAATAAATTTCGTATTTAGCTGCCCAACGCTGTTGACAGTTTTGCGCGATTGTATACTATCTTGCAAGGGTAGTTGGCAAAAATTCGTGATTGGCTGGTTCGGTGGGGTTGCTTTACATCTGGAATGAATACTTTGTGACGTCACAGGACCAATAGGAATGCACGGTTTGAACGCGGCGTTCGAAATTGCGTCGATGTTTCGTGTCGATCTTCACGGTAAATACAACATTTATGTAAATTTAACTGCAGTAGAACTACAATTATGCAGTCAAATGAATGTCGAGTGTGATCCGGATATATAATTGGGTTAATCATAAAATTCAGGCAGTGTTTTGAAGTAAAACGCACTGTTCTTGTATTTTTTGCCAACTACCCTTGCAAGATAGTATAGTACTTTTGGTACTAGTTGAAACTACGCCCGGCCGCTTCGAATTTTCTTTTGCGCCGTATTCTCACAAATCGCGTCAAAAATGTCTAATCCATGAAAAATTAGTTGCAATCCAATATCGTTGCTGTTCTTACAACTTGAAAACATGCTATTTATCCGTATTTTAGCGAAAATATGAGCTTAAAAATTTACGCTCGCCGCGATATGCAACTACCTTGCATGAGAGAAATCGCCGCGCAAGATTTCAGGATTAACGCCATTGGCTACATTGCGGCGCAATACGTTGCGCTGCAAGTTTCGTTCTTTTGCTGCCATTATACCGATAAAGCTATTTCATACATGATTAGGAATCTGTTTATCCAATCTTTCGTGTTAATTATTGTTTCGTAATTGATTTTTCGTGTCGAGAAAATTCATTGTGGATGACGAAATTTAATTACGAAATTAAACAAAAACGAGATTTCTATTTTTCCAATTTTATTAATTTCTCGTTTTTGAATTCTCGTACCAGAAAATTCAAAGTGTCTATTAATATTTTGTTTCAACTGCACATAGAAAATCTACCTGTCTATGATGGAAATTGTCTCTAGCGTTTAATTAATGAATAGTCTTTATTTGGAGTTTGTCGGCAATGACACAGACCGGTTTTTTTGTAAGTCATTTAGATCTTTCTTGTATTTCTCAAGGCAGTACAAGTGCACAAACAAGCCAAGTTACTAGTATACAACTAACACACCCCAAAAGGCCTGGAATTCCTCTCTGACTTCAGGTCGGTCACCCGTGTTAAGCAACCAACAAATAAATAAAACCAAACCAACGTTGTTGTTAAGTCACCTTTGGCCAACAACGGTTATATTATACTGCATACCTGACCAAAAACCCAACTACATATATACACATACACACAGACAACAAAAAATCTTTTTACTAATGTCCGAAAGCATGGAGCGAGCAAAAATAGAGAAAATGGGAAAAGAAGAAGAAAGAAAAAAGTCCATCGGTTTCGTCATCATCAATCACCCAGTCGGAGTTGCTCAGGGTTTCCCTCTTGCCTTTTGTTGTATCCACGTTTCTTTGGTTTCTGAACGCAACGCCCAAGGCCAAAGCGCCGCGAACAAAACCCTAGTAAATCCCACCCCGAACTCCCCACCGCTCACTATACACCCTCACCCTTCACCCATCCATCCATCCCCGGTCCAAACGTCCCCCAAATGCTCATTCTTGGTCACTTTTTGTCCCTTCTTTCATGTATTCAAGATGACGGATGGGACGCCCGAGATCGCAGCGCCACGGTTCATTTGCGCGGTCTTCTCCCTAACTATTCTCCCACAACAATTTAAACTATTTAATAATGAATCACGTATCATTTACGATCGTATAAAACAAATCTTATCTATCATCTTCCCTCCTTTCCCTTGCTAATCCGATCGGGCATAACCTCGAAAACCGAGTCATGTCGTAAAAAAACCGTTAATCGGCGCCATTTTCGAACGCAATTAAATTCAAATATAAGCCTAACAACGGACGTTATCGATTTTTAAATACTAATCGCTTCGATTGCCGCACCCGAATAAAATGTAAACTTCAAGGCTATTAAAAACGAACTGATACGGTGTATTTAATGAAGGTATCCTGAAATTTTAAACCTGTATATAGCACATTTTTGCTAATAACGTTGTTTTGCTATCACAAACAGCTGAAGGCCGCCATTTTCGAACGCCAAGGCGAATATAATTGCGAACTAGTACGTACGCACTTCCTGGTTTTGAATGAGCACATATTTGGGGATCTCGTAATGAAACCTTGATCATTCATTTTGTTTTTTCCTTGTTTACTCAACTCATGCACATCTATGCACATACTAATCAAGCTTGCTGATTTGCTGGAAAACGTCGACCTTGACCCGAAAATTCCAACACCTGGTTCAGTGTGCGTGTGTCCAATGTTGCGAAACAATAATCATACATACCTAGTAATACATAAAACAAACATTGCACTAATAAGAAATTCAACAGAGAGAAAAGGAGGGGAAAAAATCAGAAACCAAGCCACGTTTTGGATCTACGTCAATGCAACGCAAACACGAGCAAATCATGCATTTCATCACCTCTATTCCCGTGTATATCAGTACAAAAATACACCAATTACTTATAAACAAACCCTGAACGTAAAAATATTGTCATCGAGCCAAAAATCACGCAGATTACAGCGAGAAAATCTGCGATGACCCTCGTTGTGACGTCATCGCCGCGCCTCATTGGCGGCGGCGAACTTTGCCGGACATTCGATTGGCTCCCCATCATCAACGACGTCACAAACTGCTCATCGATCACTGGTAACCAATCAAAACAATTACGCCATTGCCCATAAATCTGCATCTGATATTTTATTCTGGATTTATAAACTTATTACGGGTAATTTGAATGTTTATCATAACAGGTAACCGCTGGAAACGAGGCGGCCATTTTTGTCGCAAGATGGCGGATGGAATTCGAACGTCCAAAATGGCGGCCGAAAAATTTAATACCGATCGGCTTTATGCATCTCCTATTTCAAAGTCATGACTCGTGTATTATTAGTAGATTTATCAAAATAGTCGAATTCAAAATGGCGCTTGGGACGAGATACTGTAATAAGACAGTAGTCAGAAAAACGAGTTCTGTTTTGTTTTCGTCCGTCGAAATTTTGTAACCAAATATGGCCATTGGCAAATTAAAATCCGCCTCGTGCGCATGCGTCAATATCCTTTCTTTTCTCAGTAATAGTAGTAGTAGCTGTATTACTATTATATAATTATGTAGTACATTTTATTAATGAATCCGAACTACAGCTGGCACCTGCTATTTATTGGTCAAACTGGCAACATTGCCTCTTCTTCGCCATCAATCTTCTTTACTCAATGACTTTCCTATGAGGATTTTTATCTGGCAAGTCGTCACAAATTCCACCCCTTGGTCGTTATTAATGGCACACCAAACAGGAAGGAAAACAGATATCATCCACTTCATTACAACCCCGCCCAGTGCTTACCAACTTACTGCCCTTTCATTCACTTCCGGACACCCCGTACTTGTCGTTATTATACTCGTAATGTCATCGATTTTCAATCCTATTTCTGCTTTCCGCCTAGCTTTACATGCTATTCTGTGTTTTCTGGCACGCATTTTGTAAATAAACGTACAAACACGATGATAAACAACGGGATATAGATATATAATCACAGTGCTGCCACCTGGCGATACTTCGTTTCTAAAAAGCCGAAAACCTCATATTCCCCTTCCAATTCCCTTATTTACCATTTCCCGTTCTATTTTCACAACAATGTCTGCGAAATCCGCGATAAAAAGTACAAATTAGACGAAAACAATCGCCGTATCGCATGCTGGAATGACCGTTAGCTCGCAAACGTTCCATTTTTCCGTTTGAATTCTCAAATCGACATCCTATTGGTTGACGCGCCCGGCGCTGGCTCCACCCCCACAAACAAATTCAACATCGCTATTGGATACGCTGAAATACAAACCGAAACCCATTCACTACTGTTCCCAAACAATCCGCTCATTTTTCCACGTTCAAAACATTGAAAACCGGTTCAAATTGGTGCTATAATTTGATCCGTAAAACGGAATTGACGCCATCATCCAATATGGCGTCTTTCGTACGCGTCGTTTTTGGGCATGATGACGGAAATGTTTTCTCAAAACGCCCCTTTCCTTCCCCTGCTAGCATGAACAAAAAAATAATAAAAAGGCACATCGTTACATTAAGGGTGAATATCGTTTCCATGACGATAGATGGTAGCGCCATCTAGCGAGCGGTATGGACATTAAAAGTAACAA
>JAQIWR010002624.1:0-10776 GCA_034695945.1 Glomeris hexasticha | reverse complement strand
CGCACCAAAATTGGGTATGAGCATCAATTGCATTTACTACAAGGGGACCCAACACTCTCCACACTGTATGGACTGAAGCGTGAATGCCCATTTAATAACATTGCAGGATTTCATGTGATAAACTGCTCAGGCCCTGATTTTGCACATGATCTTTTTGAGGGAATTGGCCACAGAGTTGTTAGTAAACTCATGTCAGAGCTAGTGGAAGATGATATCTTGTCATTAAATGAAATGAATGATATTTTGAAAACGCTTCCTTACTTGCATGCTGCCAAAACAAATAGACCATCTCCATTGTCAGTAAACAGGCGTAATGTTAAAGTTAGCCAGACATTTAGCCAAATGTGGTGCCTGCTCAGACTTTTCCCGCTACTTTTTGGCAATTATTTCAATAAAGAGAGCAAGCAATGGCAACTACTCTCCTTGTTTCTGGATGTTCTTGATGTTGTTTTGTGTCCTATTCAGAATAAAAATTCTGTGGCCAATATGAAGGTGGTAATCGAAGATTTCCTTGAGGCGTATTCAGATTTGTATGGACAAGATTATTTAACACCAAAATTCCATTATCTAGTTCATTATCCTTTTGCTACCTGGAAATTTGGTCCTCTTATACACATGGGAACAATGAGGTTTGAATCGAAACACAAATATTTCAAGGACAGGTGCAAAATTACCAATAATATGAGAAATATTTGCAAGACTTTGGCTACACGGCATCAGTTAAGGCAATGCCATCTTCAATGCAGCAGCAATGTTTTATTTACATCTGTAGCCACCACATTCAGCAAGCCTATTGCACTTGATAATTATGAACTGGAACTATTACCAGCAACTATTAAGGGAGGTGTATTTTCTAGTGCAAAGAGTGTAACAGTATGTGGCACACTATATTCTTACGGCATGGCAGTCATTAAAAGTGCAGCTTTAACTGTGTATAAATTTGCAACTATTGACAAAATCCTAATTACTAATGGCATTACATATTTACTTGCAACCACATATAACAGCATATTTGACCCAAACTATCATCATTATCGCTTAACAAATATGATTTCAAAAGAATGCATCAAAGTATCAGACTTGACACATTATTTACCAGCAAATGTTTATCGTGCGGGTGAACAAGATATTGTAGTAATGAAGTATCGCATAGATTTTTCCCTGTAAATTTAGCAATTAAGGTAGTGGAGACAAATTAAATCCTTAACTCATATGAGTTAAGGATTTAATTTGTCTCCACTGCATTGGATCACTCATAATTGCTCCAACACAATGTTATATTAGCAATTAAGTTTTTTCTGGATACCATTTTACAAAGTACTTATGAAAAAATTTGAACTTATGAAAGATATGCATTATGTTCAAATCATTCATCTTATATGTTCATTACCAGATAGCAACAAAAGCATTTCAGTAAAACTAATTATTTTGTATGGAAGTCAAACAACTATTAGTGATACAAGCTTCAGAATGTACAGTTTCAAAATTGTTTTGTGTGCAGAATATGCCTTATCATGTCACTTTTGGTGATAAGCAAAAAGTGCTTAACGTTGGCAAGAGTGGCCTATTGGAAGCTATTATTGAGGCATTTATGGTACACAGCAGCAATTTGTCCCAATTGACCTACAAACTATGGGATGATGAATGGACAGATTGGGTAGACATCGAATTTGCCAATATCCCAGAAAAATGCAAGTTGAAAATATCCGGGCCAACTACAACTTCCCAACCACTATCATCCTGCACCGTCCCTGTTGTGGATGCGTTTGAAGCTATGTATATAATGATGGGCCTACAAGATACACCAATAGTTGCAACTCATTAGTAGAGTCTGACGACAAAGGCTGTGCCACTCTCGCTGGTCAGCAAAATTCTATCAGTCTTGATACTAGTAGTTTGATCGACACAGTTCATGGCTCATGGGCACTGATGATCCTCCAATCACAAGCCACGACAGCTTTCGAACCGTTCCTGGTACAAACTCACCAACAACATCCACCCAACCTGGGTATGAATTTACTAATTAATAGTAACAGAAATGATAATATAAATAATCACAATAATGTTTTCATTTTGTTTTGTAATAGCAAGTGGCCAGATAACTACAATTTGCCAAATATACCAAGCAATTAAGAAGGTAGTTCAAAGCTTCAAAAACAGCAAAAACGCGTGATAGTTGAGTTACTCTATCATGATATGGCTGAGTACACTATGTAAGTTGTATGTATAATATGAAAGAGCTCTTGTGAATTATGTACTAAACATTATATATCGATCACAACTATTTCAGGTATCCAAAGAGTGAGCACTACAATAAAGTTGCTCAAAAGTTGGTTGCGAAATATCCTCAGTGGGCTGAACAGTCACCAGGTGGAAACTCATGGGTACGTTTTAATACATTTCATGAGAAACTTAGGACAGAATAAACATCGATAGTGCAGTTACTATGAGTTAATTAATGAATTCAAACAATGTCTGGTTTTCAATTTTTATTTGTAAGTTCTTCCCAAATTTGAAATACCGTATCGCCTCGATTAGCAGCCTCGGCGGCTAATTATTTCGTGACTTTAATTTCTGGGCGCTTATTCGAGGGAAGCGCGTAATTGAGGGAAGCGGTTAAAAAACTGAAGGGCATTGCTCGCCTTATGTCAATGGGATTTTTGCTTGCAAATTTGTAAATGCATGGAATTTCAAGTCCAATTCAGAGGAAAGGGAGAGTTTGCAGAGCACCTGGCAGTAAAGTGTGGCTAAATTAAGAAATAAGTGGGCAATTAAGAGGCCTGTAAGCGAAAGGTCAACATATGAAAACAGCTAAAACGGGGCCTGAAAACTTAGGAGGCGGCTAATCGTGTGAGGCGCTAAAAAAACTTTTCACCCTGAAAGTGGGGCGTTAAATCGAGGGAAGCGCGTAATCAAGGGGGGCCAGTCATCAAGGCGATACGGTATCCAATTTGGAAAAGTCACTTAATTGAGTTGTCACATTTCAAATGCTGTTATTAAGAGCGGAGCCACAACGCACTTCAAACGCTGTGTAATGTAACAGAATGTTGCGCGCAACTGTATTCTGCGCAAGAAAGATGAGATTCTTGTCAAGTCCACCGTGTTCAATCAACGTCGCATGGCCATTCTGAATTTGCCGGAGTGACTTTTTAGTAGGTGTTTAATCTGTTATGTTAGCTGACAGAAACTCTTCGAAAAGATGAAGATGTGTTACTAAGCACGATAAAAGCGTTAGTAAGTTGAACAAATTGGAGTTTTGAGAATCGAAGAGGTAAAACATTGAGAGCTGTTCATTTGATCCAAGATTTGATAACCGGTTTTGAAATCGGCTCATGTAATGTTTTAATCAATCCATTTGGAAAAAGCTAACTGACATGGACGCCAATGTTTTGTAATATTATTTTAATTATTACCACTCTTGTTAAAAAACAGGTTACAATATCCATCCATTCAAATAATGAAATTTACAAAATGTTATTTTTGTTTTAGGTAAGAAATGCCATCTCCTGTGAACAGCGTGATTCCAGGTTCGAGATTTGTGTTGATTACATGTAAAACTAAATTAAGTGTTAAAATGTAAATCAATGACATCTTTGAAATTGTCCAATTTTATTTTTATTACTTGTATCACATACGTATACACCGTCGGCCCACGTCCCATTGAAACTAGCATCTACCTTTTCACTTGCTAGAAAGGGGCCACTACCATCGAGTTGTACACTTTTTAACCATCCACTGAAGTACCAACTGTACCAACTAAACTACTAACTGGTGGTAGTGCCCCTTTCTAGCAGGTGAACAGGTAGATGCTAGTTTCAATAGGACGTGGGCCGACGGAGGGTGCTTGCACTTTGTGCAAGCTCATGAGGGTTCCCAGTAATGGGAGATTTAATTTTCATCCGTGTTGAAAAACTTGTGGTAACTGGGAACCGCCAAGCCCTGCCGCTCCGGTGAAGATGTGGTCAGTCTATCTAGGTGACTGACGTCACCGTGATTGCAGACCCTGCACTGAGGCTACCTTTTCACCCCACTGAAGCCCTTGTTACCCATGGAGATGCATTGAAGTTTGCAAATTAAGTGTTTTAATATAAGTTATAAAATATAATTAAAATAAAAAGGTAATATATATTTGAAATAATATTACCTATAATTAACAAACCGATGGCTATTGCAAATGGTGATTAATAGCATGGAAATGACGAGCATGATTTGAATCATATTAAAAATTGAATTTAATGGTGCCACTACATTGCATACAAAGGTTCAACACAAAATATATATTCCAACAGAAAAATATGCACAGGTTGACAAAATCAAAAAGCATTATGCAAAAAAATACTGCGATCTAATGCACAACATTGAGTACACTAAATTATCGATTTTTGATAATTGGAATGTTGAAATAATGGGGTAAAAAACGTAAAACATTTGCAACATCAAACAACTTAAAACATTTGCCAAACAGCAAACAACTTAAAACATTTGCCAAACATCAAACAACTTAAAACATTTGCCAAACAGCAAACAACTTAAAACATTCGCCGAACATTAAACAACTTAAAACATTTGCCAAACAGCAAACAACTTTTGCCAATGCAGAACCACTCCACTTCTTGGCCTTCTTGACAGCGGCTTTTGCAGCTGCTTTCTGTTTTAAAATAGTGTTTAGGTGACGTAAGCGGATAAAGTACGAGTCCGTGCGTACAATTTGACAGCCCTTGGATGTATGTTGGTGAATTTGAGTTGAATTAAATCAATCAAGTATTTGATGACATTGCTGCATTTGGCTAAATCATGTTTGTGAAGCCCTATTACATAAATAATTCAAATGAAACTCAGTTTTCAGTGAGAAATAAACAGTTGAGTTACCTGCAAAAATCACTTCGAACTGTTTCACATGATCAAGCCATTCTGCAGACGGCACCCGCAGGCCACCTCTGGATAGTGCTTGTATCCAATTGCTTGCACCACATGGCTGTTCCAAAATCCCAGTTGGTTTTCCAAGTGTCTTGTCCCACTGCACACACTTAGCAGCAATATAGCCTGCCAAATATTGCAGCGCTTCAGTTGGGCAATCGATGGATGTACCGATGGATGTTGAACAGTCTGATGAACACATTTCAGGAAGTACTGCATCATCGTCCTGCAGCAGCAGAAATTCATCTGATCTCTGCGATGCTGTAATATTAGTTTCTGCATCACCAGAAAGTTCTTTATCATAAATGCCGATAAGGAGTTCGTTGGTCACAAAACTTTCAAAGTCTTCCTCAGCACTGAACTGCTGACTTGTAGATGAACTTTCATCTTGAACAGATGATCCACGCGACAAGGGAATATCATTTGGAGAACTGGACAATATTAGTAATCTAATCCTATTTTGTACTTCATACGGTGAAGGGTTGTCATACGACCCAAATCCTCTCAATCGTAAAAAAAATTTTCCAAACCATCTTGGTTAAGCCGCGATGGTAATATATATTTAATACCCAATTTGCTGACATCGCGATAAAGGCCTCGTAGGGATTCTATGGTTATAATGAAACCTTTCTGGAAAGGCATTAGGCAATTCCTCTTGCCACATCTCATTGTATAGCATAATGATTTCAGTGCTTGCAATGCCTGTTCCTGTTTGATCATAGAATTGCCATATCCATTTTTCAAAACACAATGTCTGTCATCCACAGGAACTCTTGCATTCAAAACATCAAATCCATCGTTGACACATTTGAAAAGGGAACTTGCAACTGTATCTTTCAAAACAAGCTCAACTGCTGTTGCAGTAGAATTTGAGAATAATTGTGCTGCCATTCTTATGTTCTGTCTACCCCTCCCTGTGACATTTAAATGTGCAGCACTTATATGGTGGCACATTTTTAATTCCATGTTGTCCTTTTCTAGGAGCCTTACAATTACTTCCTTAGTCACCATCACACCTTGTGGCATCCTAATGCCATCATCTATGAAGTGGTTTCGCAGAAGTTTTAGAAGATGGGGGCATCACAAAACACCCAAATCCGACTGTCTTCAAAATCCGGATTAGTGAAGAATGATTTGGTATGCGTGACTCCTAAGTTTTTCAATAAACGCTGGTTAGTTCCACCCATGTCGCAAACAATTCCTATTACAGTTAATCCTATTAATTGGACAGCATGTATAATATCTTTCAGAAGTCTATCAGACATCGGTGTATCATACTGATAAAATATTGGCTGTTTCCAGTTTTTCATGAGGCCTCTTCCCATACACACTTGAACATTGTGATGAGGTCCCAGCATTTTATCTTGACCATGGTCATAACAAATTCTGCCGTCAATATTCATTTCATCAAAACTGAGCACACATAGCTTGTCTAATACGCCACAGCATTCAAATCGTCCTTTCAGTATTTGCAGAGTGGAATGGAGAATCCCTGGATGACACTTGAATGCTTTCGTCCATTCCTGCAAGGTTGTATGTCCCGGTAGTGGATAACCACGATGGCGCAAACACTTGTACGCACGTACAGATATTGCTCTCAATGACAACGCAGATGAAATATCTTCGGTGGTCCACCTTACTCTTTTTCCACCATGCAACAAACTTTTTATTTGCCCCGGTGAAAACACTTTGTTCAACACAGACTTTATTTGTTCCATCGACATGTACGCTCTACTTGGTTTCACATTTTTTCTATTCACAGCTAATGCTCGTTTGATAGCTGCATTCTTTTCACTCTTGCATTGCATCAACTCTGCAATTAAAACATTAAAATTCAGTTGTTATTGTTCCACGTTTTTCACATATTCTTACAGTGTTTAAACATTTACGCAATTTAAGAGATTCCACTTGTGCAGACAGGATCCTGTTACTTTCTTGTAGTTTCGCTTGCATTTCAAGCAGCCGTGATTTTTCAGCCTCACAATCACAAAAATTCACGTATGTTTCCTTGTCAAGTTTCCTTTTCTTGGGTGACAGCTGTTTTATTGTGTCCAAGGCACGTTTCCGTATCTCCCGTGCCTTGCATCTGTTGCTTCTGGCGGAATGTTGTTGCCGATTTGCATGAGCCTTTTGATCTTGGTTTGCTTTGTTGACTTCCACAGCTACGCCAGAAGTCATATTCGATGAGCATGGCTCTAACATGTTTTCTGCATTTGTTTCCAATAAATGCAATGTTGGGATTGCATCCTTTCTTAACCCATGAGCGCCTGGTGAGTCATTTTTGACTCACTTTTCCCATCTCACAATTAAATTTATATCTATGTAAATACTTGCAGCAAAATTACAATCTATAGCTCAAAATGAAGGCCAAACACTGCTTGTTAACTGTATAATATTTTCGTTTCAACCGGAAGTAGCGGCAGCCTGCGGTAGCGGTTGCAGTTTGGGTGCAGTTTTCAAATACTGCATCTTGGTGTCAAGTCCGGTGTTAGTTTGTGTTTCTATAATTATTATGATAATTCAATGGTTATTTTTATCAAAAGACGTTGCTAACATGCCATAGTATAGTTTATGTACGGTTTTGAGTGGTTTAGATATTGTAATTTATATAGAAAAATTCACAAAGGACTGTGATTCGTTTTTGCATCACCAGGCACATGCGAGGTCATTTTTGGTTCCTGCAGTGCTATTATTCTATTTGTCATGTTTACAAGTGTAAACTTGCAAACTATATCGTTCTTATAACTATATCCTCAAACAAAACAAGTTGGCATTGTTATGTCTCTCTCGACATTGCTCCTCCCACTTTATCTGTGATAGAAGATGGCTTAGACCATTTTGGCAAGCAAGAAAGGCGTAAGTGAATAAATTCAGTTTTGCCACTTTATTTTCATTTTGCACATGCAAATATGCTTCTGTCTTAGCAAATTATGACTGATAATTTTATTAAAAATTCATTACCGGTATATAATATATTTCTTCCTCGTCACATGGCACTTCATCACACACAATCCGTCACTTTCAATTTGACACATGCAAATTGACACACCAAGATGGTCACATATGCACTTGACACACAAATTGTCACATGCAGTTGGTCACGTACGCTCGATCATATATTCAACTCGTCATATTCAATATTTGACATGCGCAACTCGTCACACAACTCGTCACGTACTCCATGTCACTCTCCTCTCGTCACAATCTTGTCACACCCCCTTCATCAAATGCCCCTCATCATGCATTATTTGACACGCAATTCTCGTCACGCATAACTGATTGGTAACACTCCTCGTAATGTGACGAGTAGTATGTGACGAGCAGTATGTGACGAGCAGTGTGACGACCAGTGTGTTACGACTAGTGTGTGACAAGCAATGCGCGACAAGCAGTTTGTGACAAGTAGTTATATAGTTATGAGGAGTTGGAGTACGAGTAGTTTGTTACGAGTTTGCATGTCAAGTAGTGAATATGACGAGGTGAATATGTGACCAAGTATGTCCAATTGCATGTGACCATTTGTGAGTGTCAAGTTGTGCTAATGTCAAAGAATACCTGTCACAATCTGGTTGTGTCTATTTGCATGTGTCACATAAAATTGAAAGTGACGGATTGTGTGTGACGAAGTGCCATGTGATGAGACGATTTGTGACCAAGCGATGCCACCCTTTTGAGGGCCACGTCCTTCATTGGCAACAAGTGATTTGAAAGAGCTAACAAAACTTTGTTTACGTGCAGTGCAGCATGCTCCAATTGAGCAGTGAAGCCAAAATTCACCCATATCTGCCTGGTGATGCATTTATGCATCACCTTGTATCTCGAAAACCGGAAGTCGTAATTTTAATCGGTTTTCACCTTTGAATTCAGTGAATTTTTGTCACTTTATACAGTTAATAGAATCTTCATTTGAAGAAAAAAAATAATTCAGGCGCTTATGGGTTAACTGAGTTATCAGTTCCATCGAATTTTTGAAGTTTGATTTTGGGTACTGTGCCATGGGAATATCAATCAATGGGGCAATCAAAATGGGAGGGTCAACCTGTTCCACTAAACTATCCTGCAACAGTGTAGAGGAAATATCGCTTACCTCACCCTTGTTCAAATCTCTCTAACTGTTCAAAAGGAACAGAGACAGTGTCCACTATCTTGGAATCAGAGTCCGAAGAGCTAGAGGTATTACCAACAACCACCCCAGAATCCTGAAGTCTAAGCTGTTTTGTGCGCAATTTCATCTGAAAAACTTAACACAAGGTATGCACAGTGATGGGAGAACCAAAAGAAGCAAACAAAAATTTAGACTAGGTAGGCTCGCCACTTGTAGCGATCCCGGAAATAACAAACACAGGAATACTACTAAATATAAACTTTTATCTCTCTAATGCTTCCAACTCTTCTCCATCACTATACAACCAACAATAGGAACGTAAATTAATACAAATAAAGGCTTAAGGCCCAACAAAACCAGGTAACACTCACCACAACCAGGAACACATACAAAAGGATAAAGAACATCAGACAATTAAGAGCCGCTACATGGCAAACAAGAGCCACTTGGTGGCGAGGTAATGTGCCTGGCAGTGATGGGTGCTGATCCTGGGAGGTTGTGGTGTTGGCAGCGGGGGCTGTTCTTAAATTATGTAACGGCTGGGTAGGGGGAGAGGATGAGTATTTTCTTTACAGAATGTTACAGGGGGGAGGGTAGGGTCGACAACATTTGTTACGTAACAGAAAGTAATAGATGTGTAATTCAAAAATTTATATTGGGAAATTGTTTTTCATGCCTTTCAGACTTTAAATATGTTATGAATATTCTAAAATAATAAGTAAATAACAAATGATAATTTCAATTATTATTATTTGCAGTCATTCGATTGTAAGTATGATTTTCAATCCATTATGTTACAAAAGGAGGGAGAGGAGGGGGTTGAGAGTGTTACACTAGTGTTACAAGGGGTGGAGGGAGGGGTACAAAAATGCATATTTTGCGTTACGTAATTTAAGAACAGCTCCTTAGCAGATGAGCAAGTACAGAAAAATATGCTGGAGGCAGCCATTTTGTTCCAGGCCGAAGTAAGCGATATATAATACAAAAGAAAAACCGCATTTATAATGGTGTAGACTTCATAACCGGCTGCAAATGAAGAGCTTGTAGATTTCGTGCGTCATCGGAATCATTTAGGGAATTCGAAATTATCGTGTCCATGCAATCAAGGATGCAATCCATCATATAATTTTCGTTTTAATTATTCATCACAATCACGCCAAGTGTAGCGATTTGCTGACGAAATAAAATTATCAATGGTCGCTACAGCTCGAGGATTCGTTTACAGCAACTGGAACGTTTTACGTTCGAGATAAGAAAATCTGAAGAAATGATCCGTATTCTGGCATCGATGCCTCTTCAAAGATTAACATCGCCTCGGGCTCTTCTCGAAATACGCAGGTCAAAGGCCAAAAAACACATGCAAAGTTCATTGCAATACCGCGATTATTACAGAAATTAAAACCATATATCCAACTTCGACTTTAATTCGTAAACTGTGACGTTATTCACACTCTAAGCTGTCAATTATTAATGTAGGAACAGGTTAATAGGCTTGTAGCATGAAGCGATATTACATATTTTATGGGCTACAAGGATCCCTTATATACTAAGCATCGTCGCTAGCCTCGCAGACCCAGGTCCCTCAATGTCCGATTTAAAACTTGATCAAACGAATAAATTTGTTAAACCGGCGCTATAGATTGTTACAGATCTCTATAACGATGGTTTAAACCTAACTTAACCTAATTCACATAACCTAACCTAACCTAAATTAATCTAAACCAACTGAAAAGTTTATGAATCGGCGATATATA
>JAQIWR010002623.1:0-10778 GCA_034695945.1 Glomeris hexasticha | reverse complement strand
TACACATTGTGCTTGAAAATTTTTGACTTCAACTGATGGCCAACAAGTGCTGCAAGCTCACACATTGGAGTTGGGTAAAAATAACATTGAAATAACGGCCGATTCGAACAAAACATTCCATGGAGCAATGCGAATACATGCAAAATACTGTGGCGCCATCCATCGGAAAATTTCGAGAACTCTAAGTGCGTTTACTTGGCGTTAACAGCCATCTCCAGTATTTCGTCTCCAGGTTTTGTAGTTCTTTTTGCTCCTCCCAACCCCACAACTCCACTCTATACTTTATAATTGCCTCCACCACAGCCCTATATATGTAACATGTAATATACTAAACAATGGATGGGCTACAACTTCCTAATTGGAACTACACCTCCAACTTGTTTACTTTCCCAGATGAAAATGCGATAACCTTGACAACGCCACTCAAGGTCACATACAAGCAATCAATTATTTCTGATTACATGATAATAAGTTCATAAGTTATCCCTAATGTGGCCAGACTATTGAAACACGCTGTAGACACTATAAGTACTATATGCCTTCAAGGACGTATTTTACACGTTTTCAAAAGCTGCTTCATTAAAATGTAAGAAAAAGAGTAACATGAACTGCCAAAAGGAAATAATTGCATAATTGCTTTAACTATCGGCAATAAACAACTCAACTTTTCGAAGAATGAAAATAAAATATAATGAAACCTGACAATAAAATTTCACTACATTCTTAGAAAATCTTGAGAAAATCTTAGGGAAACCAAAAGTAAATAATCAATTCTTCAAATAAATGATAGCCAATGTTGCCAAACAGCAAATATGTTGATAGGAATTTGAAAAATTTTCTTCGTAAAATTCCCATGAAATTTCTTTGGTGATGAAAATTCCTCAGACTAAAGTTAGCTGCGAGACCAATAAATCAAATTACCAATTCGTTTCCAAGTCAAACTGTGTTGCTTGCAAACTGCAGGCATAAAAAGTTTGGAAATTCAGTGTTTCTGTTCAGACGGCGGCCATTTTTATTCCCAAATTGGCAAATAACTTGTTTGGTTGGTGTGTATAATTGGGCGAGATAATCGGCTTGGAAATCCTTTCTTTCAGGTGTGGCACAATGTCATCTTGAGGCTAGAAGCCAAGGTGATAAGACAACTAGCAAATCGACAGTAATGGCAATAATTTTCAGTCTTAACCGCCATTAGGGGTTTTAGGGGATTTTAGGCAGCCTTGGATTTAGGGGAGCGACTGCAGCGCCACGCTTGGGAGTGGCGTTTTTTGTCCTACAAATACATGTAGCAGCACAGCACAAAACAAAATGCTAACTAACGACTTCAGTTGTGAGTTGGGTCCGTGTCAAAAAATTAGACATTGCTGCGGTGATGAATGGCGTGCAAGAATGCGGCAACAAGGCAAACCAAAGTCTTCATTAAAAGTGAGCAGTGAAGCACAAGTTGCAAACAGGTCATTCACAAATGATGTCCTCCTGAAAAGTTGGTCTGTCAATCCACCTTTCTACAAAAATTCTTCAACAAACTTATCCTCCGCTGAATTCATTGTACCAACTGACTTTCTACATTTTACCTTTCATTATTAACAACGCATTACATGTCCAGGATCATACATTTAAAATCTTTCCATCCAGAATAATATTTAAATTCCCAGTAAACAATATTTTGCACACAGATATTTGCAGTAAACACGTCAGCGGGCTAAAGTGGTATTTATTTGGCACACCCAGATCATTTTTAATGTGATTTTTATAGTAAAAAAAAATATGTCTGAAAGCAAAATGGCGGAATCGTTGAATCGGAACGGCGCCAAAATCTCGATCTTTCAGCTTCTTGCTGCAATAACAAGACCGTAAAAGTGTCAGAAACAGACAAACAATGCTTCGTTTAGTAGAGTTGAGTGTTTTTTAACACACTGCGGGTGATTAATTTTGCCTAATAAGCCGTCGAAGAACTCTTCGATCCGAGCCAAGATAAGCCTAACTTTATTAGGCGAGTCGAAATTGCACTATAATTACATAATTGCAGGCAAACATTGCCAAATGTGCATAAGTTCGGTTGAAAACAATCAGTCCTCGTCTGTTTTATACGCTAGTTTGCATGCTAAAAGTTTCCAGATGCTGCAATTAACAAAAAACACCAAAGAAACCAATTAAAAATGGCTTATATGTTGGAGTTTTCCTAAAAAAATACTAGCACACAAACACCATTGCATTGAGTAAAAATCGAAATTATATACACCAATTAATTGGCATGGAAGTAAAAAGTGGAAGTACTATTATTAGTAGGGCCTACCACAGGAGAAATATAGATGACTAAATTAAATAGTGAGTAACTTCTAGGGTAGAAATGGCATGTAACATTATGTTATTACACATGCTTTGCAATATTTTTTATATCACAAACGAAAAGAGATAGGATGGTGGTTGCAATTGGGAAGTTGTAGGATATCCTTTAATTTGTTGATTTAAATTATATTTCGATTTTTAGAAGCAAATAGCAACTTTATATGGGATTTCAAAAACAGAAGTTTTGAGTACTGCAGGAAAGCCAAATAATGGTTGGTGATCATGCAGTAAAGCAACTGCATGCAAATAAAAGTTTGGTTATCTTGGAATTTCTGTCAGAGGAATGCGAATTATGTCCTATCTAATAAGTTATTCTACTTCTAAATATTTAAAAAATATGTACCTGAAAATGTATAAAAGTAAAATCGTATTTTACCCTGTGAAGTTGGAGATTACAAGATATGTTTTAAAAAAAGAAGAAATATAAAGACAGTATACACTGCAGGGAACTGCCAAGAAAGCAGCAAGACAAGGTTTAGACAAGTTTATCAAGAATTTAGTTGCATTCTTTTTAGACAGTGTTTAGCTGGCAATCAACAATTCGTCTGCATGAACCAGTTTTATAAACTTTACAGATTACAATCTGGTCTTTACTCTTTGACTTATGACCTTTATATAAAACGTTGCATGTTTATTTATAGAGTGTTTATACGTGAAAACAATGACATGTATATAAACAGATGGGGAGAAATGTAAATAAATTCCTCATGCCCCTTGTTTATAGTTTATACTTTCCAAAAAGACCAGCAAATCCATAAATATATATAGACGTACCAAGTGTGAACATTTGTTTTTCCTAAATCTAATTCCAATCACACATATTTTCCAGTGTTTTCATATTCATTCCCACATTTTTCACCTGGTGAGCAAAATTGACAACTTTCATTTTTGTTATTAAACGTTATAAGTACAGTACAAACAATATCTTGTTTTAAATTAACACAATAATCCCTCAATAACTGCAGCATGATATCAGGCTAAGTTACAGAAATTATTTATAGATGGCGGCACTGCGTTTTGGGTCATACCACAAATTATCAACACAAAAAACAATTTAGTCAATGAAATTTGTAGAATTCAGTTATATACAGTACCATTTGGTTGTACATCAGCATTTGTGAACCTACTTGTGTCCGCCTGGCAACAAATGTTCTGTATTTATTTTGCAGGACAGTTGATAAATCGGGTTTACTTAATTCCAAACAACAGCTTTGTTTATTTCAATATGCATGTCAATGATATTCTTTACTATCAAGCCTACATATAAAGTAATTTAATAAATATATTTCTATTTAGCTAGAATATTGACATCAATCGATAGGGTGCAAGGTGAAAAATGAAATAATTGCTAGAATTCCTATGTAATAATAGTCACTGTTATTAAATTCAAAATTGGAACATATTTCCAACATTATTCATAAGGAAAAAAATGTGTTGAAATAACAGGAACATGGTCTAATTGCAGGTTATGGAAGCAAATTAGTGCGTTGAGGGATGAAGGCGGCAATTAGCTTTGAGCTCTGTATGACGTCACTAAAGGCGCCATTTTTATGCAGCCTTTGCAGGAAGCGCCATTTTGAATCCCAAATACAAGTTGATATTTCGTTTAAAGTTGGGTCAAGAACCTTTTATTAGGTCTGACGTAGCATTTTATCGACAATACTACATCCATTTAGGTCCACTTCAATTGCGGATACAAAGAGGGAAATGCAAATCGATACATTATATAAAATAGCAAATGTTTGCAGATGCATATTTTCCGAGTAATAAAAATCCAGAACAAAAAAGGCCATATGGGGATTTTTAAGTGGTTCCTGTTCAAATGGCTACTTTCAAGAAGGAGAATGTCTTCTTGGACAGGATTGAACTAAGAGGGAATAAAGAATGACTGCACATTGTCTTGGGGAAGATTTTTCGAAAATACAAATTTTTCACATAGTTGTGAACATAAAACATGCAGTAAATCATTTCGGAAAAATGGCAATAAATATTTGAAACGAAGAACAAAAAATTCACAAGGGCTGATTTATACAGTGATGTCCATAAATTCCTTGTAGTTTATTCAGGTTAGTGGGAAGAATATTTAAAATTTAAATCTGAGAAATGTAATAAAGTTTAAGCAAAAATGATTTACATAATAACATTGCATTATTCAAAACCATTTGAATTTTATAAATTATTCAAGTGCAATTTCAGCAAAAAGTTTTACAAACTATGCAGTATTTATGTAATATTATGTTTTGAAGTAGGCCTAAATACAAATATTTAAAAACTTTTAACAAATGCTTAAAAATTGTATTACTATTAGAATGTGATCACTTTGTCATATTATTTTATAAACATAGACCTACTGCATTAATAAACATTAATTTAAAATGTTACGTTACAAGACAATTTATATGTACATAAAGTTATTTCATTTTCAGTGCATGTGTGTAAAAAATGTGCCTTTATTAAACGTTATAGTTTATGGCTTATGATTTGAATAAATATTTTGTGCACAATATTACAATTTTAAATACATTTCAAATTGAGATATTACTTGCTTTCCTGCTTTTCCACATTTTTAAGTCTATATTACATTGAAATACGAGCAATAGTAAAGTTTTAATACCTTTCACCAGCAAAATAAATTGTAAAAATACATTTTACAGTCAAACAAACAAACAAAAAAACCTGATATGCTGCAGTTGGGCCATTCGTCAAGCTGGCTTTTTATTTCTAGTAGACATGTTACAAACACTACATGCCCATCCCCTTTCCCCTTTTTTCCTCCCATCTTACTTCTTTTTATTTCACCATTTTCTTGCTGAAAATAGAATCTGTTTACCTTGCAAAAAACACACATTTGTTCCAAAGGGAGAAAGAAAAAAACAACATTGTTTAATGACGCATGCACATTGCTGCTTAATTATAATTACATTCTTGTCAAGCATAGATATCCTATAATATATCAACAAATGTTTTTAAATATACTTGAAACCTTGTCATAGTAAACTTTGTAAATAAGCCTACTGTTTGGGAGAATTTAACATGTCAACTCCAAACTTTCCCCTAACTACTACTGTGCTAATAAAAAACAAATAAATGGAAATGCAACCCATAATATAAATCCCAACAAGTGCATAAAAACATACTGTGAATTTTTGTTTAGGATATAGACATATATATACAAAACCACAGGCGATGACAGAAATATAGAAAAACAACAAACATGGCTCCAACATGTATATACCTAATAAAGCTTCTTAAAATAATTAGAACGTCAAAAAAGTCATTTATTACTTAAATTATTACTCTGTTTGATTTAATGGTATGTGGGGAATGTAAGAAGAGAGTCGATTTAATGCGTTTGCTTCACGTTGGGTGGCGCAGCGATCGCAATTTAAACGTAAAATGGCGGCCATATTGTAGGGCAATGTGGGAACAGTGGGAAAAAAGGGAAAAATGGAAAGTAGAATTAGTATCATCTTTCTTGGTTGCAAAATACTAGATGACCGTTATCGGTGGTGGGTAATTACGAGTTCGGCATCGAAAACAAAGAACATTGGTTGGTGGAAAAAAATGAGAGGAGGGAAAGAAGTGATAAGAGTGTTGGCAACCAACACCTTGGCCGCCATCTTTCAGCTCTTTAATGACGATAATTGGGCGTAAAATATCTTCTTTATCTGCACCATTATTACCCTTATCCTCTTTCAGGCTAACCAAAACATTTCCACGTGCTTTCTTTCTTATATACACTACAATAATTACCTGAAACGGTTCACATAATTTTCAAAGTTTACAAATTCACAAATTCCTGACAAAGCATGACCACAAAAAAAAAAAACGTTTTAAATTGCTGGCAAAATAGGAAACGCCCACAATTCACACCAATTATTGCTTTCCACTTGTTGATTAACCAGTATTTTATTGTGAACAAGGTGCAAGATCATGAACTTAAATGTTGTATTTATTAAATATTAAAATTAAATAATATAAATTTATAAAATAAACATAGAAATTAAAAAGAATTAAAAATAACTTTTTCCATTTATACAGGGTTAGGCAAAAGTTTATAACTATTTGAACAAATTTTTCATTTACGATAGAATTTGAAACACTTACTTATTTATACTTTGGTCAATTCCCTATAATCCACATATTCTGATATCTCCAAAAAATTAATTGAAGGATATCCTGGACAAATGTGGTCCCTATTGCGAGGAACTGAGAAATTTGTCATATCAAGTGTTGTAATAAAATCACATGAAAGTGGTTGCATGTGTGATGTAAAACGACAATAAAGAGGAGAGTGTGGGAAAAAAGATGCAATAATGATGGGTGAAGATGATGATGATGGCTTTGTAGTACTTTGTGCTATTTATTATGCGACCAATTGAGCCCAATGCAATAATAAGGAAGTTCTCACTGTGATTGGAGGGAACTTGCTTCATTTCCTGTTCCTGTTTCCTGACCGATTTTACTTTATCTTTGTGTTCGCTTTCACCGCCCAACAATCAACTATATACCCATAGTCTGTTCATAATCAAAACCTACTCTTGTAATCAATAGACAAATCACATTTTCAATAAAACCAAATGCGACTTTTTTATTTTTATTTTGATCCACTTTTAGATCATTTTCAGATCAATTAAAAAACAATTTTTAACTTATAGCAATAAGTTTGTTGAAAATGTTGAAATATAATTACATTGTCAACATTTCTGTCCAATAACGTATACAATAATTAGATTTGTTTAAAATTAATTTCAAGAAGCATATTGTATATACAAAAACAAAATTCATAACCTGAAAGCGAATATGAAGCAATAATAGATAGACAATTATTTCATTAATAAAATAAATAAAAACCGTATTTTAATTAAAATGTCCATTGTAAGTTAAAGGGAATCATTTCAATTTCCGTTTTATACATTTCAATTTGAAATGCAATTTAATTTAAATTACGAACGAAGCAATAAAATATTTCATACATGTAATAATAAAATTTCATTAAATTCCTTTCATGTAATTTGTACCATTTTCCTCCAACAAGAAATGTAATCAGCAAAAAGTATTATTAAATAATAGTATATATATAGTAGTACATAGGTAATGTATAAACAGGTAATGCAAGAAAGAAATTGGGGAAAGAAAAAACTAGTTTTTAACTCTGGCAACACCGGTTGTTAAAAACCAAGCCCATAGAGGCAATTTGTAATAATTTATAAGGATTAAATCGGGCAAGTCGTTTAAAATGAAACTCTAATTATGAGAACAAATAATAGACAATAATGGTTAATTGCTGCAATTAGTAACTACTAAATAAATCTTCTTTAATTAAGTACAGCAAGTTTAATCACGTGAGGACAGCCTATTTCAACATTACATTGTCATCATTACACTTAAAATAATTGCCAAATTTTCTGCATTGCACACAAAAAAAAGAACATAGGGCAAAATAAGCCTAAATTTTCAAACTGTGCAACAAGAAAAATGGAGAGAGAAAAAATCACATCTGGAAAGTTAATCATTTTGTTGAGGGGAAGGAACAAAAGTTATAAGTAAAACCACGTGACCTGTTCCCCGGCCGTGACCATCGCAGGCATTTTTGCAGCTAGGGGTGGGTGTGGAAACCTACTGAAGTAAGGGAATTTTGGCAACATTATCATTCCATCATTCCACCACAATGCTCCTCCCTTCATTAAAAAAGGCAGTCTGGGGGGGGGGGCGGGGCTTGCCGGTCCATATTTTCAATGAACAAATTGAAAAACACCTGTTCAAAATTTCCCATCATTGCCAATTTCAATATTTCAATATGTATGTTCTGGGTTAAACCACTAGACGGCGCTGCAGGCGACAATGCTCTATAAAAGTACTCTATAAAAGTGAAGTGCTATTCTCACAAGTGACCTGCAGATGGCACCACTTTTTTGCCCCTCTTTTACAAGTGCTTTGTGAACTGCATTCAGGGCAAGTTCATATGGTCTCGTTTTTAAGCCACACCCACTCATTTTCATTCATTCAACGTCGTTATCAACCAACCAACAACCAAGGTCATATTGAGGTCAAACTAATTCCACATTAATAACATGTGCATGTATAATTAAATCTAGAATAAAACTAATCAAATTCACTCTGAACATAACATATGCACGAACCCCAATCAAATACACTGAAACCTGTATATGGAGGAATTTCGGGTCAACTCGAGATTCCACCATAGACAAGTTTTCCAGTATGGAGAGGTTTATTTAAAAAAATTCATTCTGGCTCAAAATGCCAAATTTTTCCATTTTAGACAGGTTTCCTCCACATTCATGTTTCCACCATAAGCAGGTTCCACAATATATACAGTAGACTGGTTTCACTGTAATTACTGTGCCACAATCTTAATGTCTAACAAAAGCAATTAGCCCTCCCACGGTGCATAATTAACCATTTCATTGGTTATTGTTTGGATATTACGGAAAAGTTATTGAAAAGTTTGATGCAAATCGATTGAGTTGTCGCCAGTGACGTCATCACGTCCGACAAAGTCCAATAATGACTGACTGCAACGTATGATTCACAAAACACCGATCGATACATCTATAAATACACAGTTCGTCACATTTTGCAAACATTGTCTTAGCAACAAGTTCGCAGTTAGGGCTAATAACTCTAAATCATATTTTTACGGCTGAAACAAAAAGAAATACTGTTATATATATTATTATTAAATGGCATCAAGTCACGTGTCACAGGTGACTTAACAGGCCAGGTAGAAACTCGTATCATAAAACACTCCAATGTTATTTTTTTTTCATTTTCCTTGATTTTTTTACCGTTTTCCGAAAGGAAAATAAATGAGTTGTGGTATTGCAAATCAATGGGCGAGTCCATTTCGGAACCGGTCAAAGGGAAGAAGGGGTGAAAAATTCCCAACTTCTTCGGTGGTCCGACCAGAAGCTTGAAAAATATGGACATATGACCCCTACCTCAGCTATCTTTCTTTTTCCTTTTTTTCCACCATTGCAAAAAATGCAACAATACCTTATGGGCGAGTCGAAAATGTCATATCCCAAAAACAGAAAAAAAAGGATTTGGTTAATTCAAAAAGATAAAAAAAAACAAAAAAAAACCATGAAAAAAAATTATCTCTGTTGGAAAATTAAAGATGAAAACTTTTTTAAAGTACATACTCCAAATATGAATATAATGTAAATAAGAGAAAAGTTTTAAAAAATATAATCAGCAAAATCCCAGAAGAGAAAGTTTGTGCACAAATAAAACACATTGATTGCAAAATTATGCAGAAAATAGAGTTCTTCATCTGAATGAATAAGAATGTCCAATTGTGCAGTGGGTACTCACAATATTGTGCAGATAATACTGTATTTGGCAAGAAATCTTTGCAGAATTTGCACAAATATGCGTAATGCTACATTCCCCATTAAAAACTGTGAAAAATGCAAAATACACATTTTATGCACAAAGGTCTTTACATAAATTATGTTCAATTGTATAGCATTTGCAAATGTGTGTAATCAAGTCCTTGGTGTAATACTACTTCCATAATTTAAAACTGTTCAAAATGCAGGATATATAATTATTTTATGCACAAATTTCATTTATTTAGCACAATTATATAGAATGTGTAGCGTCCCAGACCGCCACAATACTCGGACAGAGTATTCTCACTAGAAGAAAGGAATAAAACACAGGCCACAAAAGAACAGAACAACTAATAGATTTAATAAACAGGACAGATTAGATAAGGAAATAATAAACAGGAATAAATGACCAACACTTTCTCTATTTCAATTCACGTTAATCGACTAATAAAGATATCACCAAACATCAATCAATAATCAATCTCTACTCGGGAGAAATTCACATATAAACAATTACACTAAGATTCACAATAATCAACTACTCTTCGTTAAGTAACGATCACAAATTACATACAAATAGATGTATTGCACAAAGGATATCTCAAACGTTGCCCTTCGATGGGAACTTACAACTCGGCTCAATCTCGGAACTCGGAACCTTCAACTTGGACGGTTTTCCAAGATGCGATTCTTCAAACTTGGAGAATCCAACTCTCTTCCAAGAGCTCTCATAAGAGACTAGAACTCTCGATTCTCTCCGTTGGTAGTTTGGACGAAATTCCTAACTACCAACCCTATAATCAACTAACGAGATTCTACTAACTCGCGTCTAATTCGCGTCTAAATTATACACTAAACTGGTAACGAAACTCGGCGAAATCACCGTTAAATAAGTACGAAACTCGCGACTAATTCGCGTCTAAACTCTGCTGCATAATTAACAACATTCGAAAATCATCTTCTTCCACAACGCCTAGGATTCGCGCCACTTTTCTAACTAAACGAGCAGGGCTTCCGCTCGCCGCTGAACATCACAGAAAAGACCCCGAAAAACCCGTTACTCGGGTTTTTATA
>JAQIWR010002622.1:0-10779 GCA_034695945.1 Glomeris hexasticha | reverse complement strand
CAGTGTGTCCCAACTAGTAAGAAATAAAATAACATCTGGATATATTTATTTGTTATGTTATGGTGCAGTGTTTTACCAAGAGTGGTTTTACCCAGAAATCCGGTTATAGTAAACTTTTTCAAAAAAATTCTTCTATCAGAAGTACGGTTGTAAGAAACTTCGGTTATAAGAACCAAAATATGCGGTCCCTTCGAGTTTCTTATAAACGGATTTCACTGTACTTGCAATGAACACTATTGTGTTAGGCAGTGCAGCGTCAAATACTATGGCTAAATATATCCAACTTCTAATCGACCATCATTCTCATTATGTATGGGCTCGTGCTACTCGATATAATACCGCTAAATGTGTGCTTCAGTTGCTTATGGAAGTCTTCTCTACTCATGGCCCTCCTCAATATTTATTAACTGATAATGGGCCTAATCTCAGTAGTAATGCTTTTGCGTCCTTGCACCGATTTAATATTACTCAAAGGTTTACAACGGCGTATCATCCCCAAGCCAATGGGCTGAATGAGAAAGCTGACAGTACTATCGTAGTGCGCCTTCGCGTAGGTACGCTTCAATTTCCAAAATTAAAATGGAGTACCCTTTTGCAGCGTGTAGTTAATCAATATAATTCTACAACTCATTCGGTAACTAAGTTTACTCCATTCCTTTTGTTCTTTGGGGATGAAGAAGGGTTTTCTGGCGACATTGATGGTGTTCGCCAGCGAGCAGTTCGCAATTCTGATGACTTTAAAATGCGAAGGAAAGTAGAGTACGATAAAAAGCATAAGGCATTTCTTGCAGAGGTTGGCGCTTCGGTGAAATGGCCATGTAATTTTCCGGGACGTCATAAACTGTCCCCTATCTTTGATGGCCCTTACAAAATTATTGCGGTAACGTCTTCTTTGAACATAACAATTCAGCATGAAGTAGTAACTGGTGTTGTTCGTCTTACCCATGTTTCCCAAGTCGAACCCAACTTTCTTTGCAAGTAGGATTCTTTTTGTGTGTGGGGGATGTGGCAGCCCCTTTGGCCACCACAATGGCTTTGTTTACATTTTTTTGGTGATTATTTATACAGTAATAAATGTTGTGCAAGCGTTGCTTGCATAATTAATTAGTTGTTTTCAGTGGAGAGTCAGGTGACTAGGCTGACTCAACTAGCTGGTCAAGGTTTACAATTTCAAGTATAAAAGGAAGCAGCAGAGAATAGTTTGTTGCCACTTCTCTTCAAGCTGCACTGACTGGAGGACCCACACTTCATCACCGAGGACCTGGAGTTCTCTTGGTATACTCTGGCCACTAGGTGGCTCTTATTTACATTTTACTTTTCGGATGCTGGACGTCCTCTTTTCCTGTGGACTCCTGGTTCCTGGGGTGAGGAGTGGGTACTCAGGCTTTAAGCCATTATCAATAGTTATTTGTGGTCATTGTTGGATTGTTGATATTGTTTGGGGGAATTAACTCTGCATTGATGGTTGGAATATAACTGGATGGTGAATAAAACATTTCTGAGTAGTTGTTTCCTGTTTTCCTTATTCGGAGGCGCTACAATAGTATGCGACCAGCAATATAATTTTTGCAGTTTGCTGCCGACATAGGGAAGTCTGCAATCCTGCATAATGCATTTCTTTCCTCAAGAACTGTATTATACTGTATTATACTGTAATTTGAAATACAATGAAATGTCCATATAATTGTACCAGTTGTTTGTCATCTTGCAGTATGTTAAATTAAAAGCAAATGTATAGTAGAATAATTATTTAGTGGTATTGAACCTGAAAATAAGATATACTGTATATGAATACAGACTAATTACAATACAAAATTACAACATAAGGGCCTTTTTTTTCTGCAAGCTTTTTTCATATCCTACCTGCCTAACTTTCTAATTCTTGCCCGAATTTGCATGATAATCAGCCCACACAAAAGTCGTATGTCAAATAGAGAAAATGCATAGTGATAAAATTTCATATACACACTCGAGCTTGTGGGACAACCATCCCATTTACTTCAGGGCTTTGGCATTTTGTTGATTTTATCTTCCTTTGTTGCCATCCTGCGGGATGATGCCAATAGTATTTGGTTCTAATATGTTGGTGCAATAGACTTTATAGCACACCAATGCGGTTGTGACCGATGTGCATACTTTTCCTGTTCATCTATTTACCATTTCATAAATTTGAACGATTTGACATTGTCATTGTATCGGCTTCATAAAACCGCGAGTCAAATAAAGCACCATTGTAATATTGATTTTCAACTGTGTTAAAGTAATGTGGGAAATATGATTTTTTCAGTTCTGTAAAGGCTGATTCACAAGCTTGCTTCAAAGCATGCGTTTCGCCAAATTCGTCCGTTCTTGACGCACGTCAATGTTGCGTCGGCTGTGAATCGAGTTGCAGCACTGACAAAAGCTGCATTCACACTAGCGCGTGAACGCGCTGCAGCGACGCATGCGCGTGACGTGCGCCCGCATATGCAGCGCCGTCATGCGTCCATGACCGCAAATGACGCACCGTGAAGCGGAAGCATTCACACTACCGTGCGAAATGTTCTTTCTGTTGCTGTTGCGGTCGACGCATCAGCCGCGCCGCATGCGGCAGCGCGCCAGGTGACGCAACTAATTGCCGCAAACCGGTTCGCAGCGACGCACCATCCGACGGACGTAATTGCCGCATGACGCACCTTGAACGCATGCGTTTTTTGCCACTGTGAATGCACCTTAACTTTGCTTGCCGTACGTCACTGCTAGGAGCGTTATGACGCACCAACACTTGAGTTGAAATATTTCAGCTTCGACACAAGTGTTCGTGCTTCATATTCAAGATTGCGGATGAATATTACTGTCAAAGTCATTCCTTAGAAAAAACGCAGTTTGTGCTATAGAACTGCTGTTTTGTACGTTTTATGCGTTTTATGGCACAAATTGCAGTATTTTTTTATTTTGGATCAGCCATCTTGCTGCAAGTATCAGCAAGGCCGTAGGGGCTGCCAGAATAGTTTTGAAAAGTATTAATTCCGAAACAATGCGGATTAGATTCAATCAGACAATGCGGATTAGTTTCGAAAATTATTATACACCATCCACACAAATTCAGTTCGAAATAAATCCAGTTTAAAAGCTATTCCTATTCGAAACTATTTCTATTCAAAACTATTCCTATTACAATTTATTCCCAGTACGTTTTCGAACTAATTCCATTTTGAAATCAATAATTTTCGAAACTATTCTGTGGGACCGGCTGGTACGGCACTGTCTGCACCAATTTCAGTCATTTGGGTTGCAAAAATACATAAAAGCTATCCGGAAAGTACCTATTACCCGATTTTTATTGTAAACCAAAAGCTACGGTAATTTCAAATGTTTGATAAAACATGGTTTAACATGCTTATTCAAGTATTGTTTACAATTATTTTCTGAAACATGCAATTGTTTATTGGTTCTAAAGAAAATAACGCCCATAAAATATTGGGGCACATATTCCGCAGGTGAATTGGTATCATTAGCATTTCTATTAATGGTGGTGCGACTCTTGCAAGAGTATTCTTACCACCAGGTATAAATAAAATACCTGAAGGCAGTATAATTTTGTTCCTCATACTGTGAATTGGCCCTTTTCATTGTTGTGCCATTGGCCGAAAAACTCCGATAAATGGAGTAATTATAGCAAGAAAACTTATTTTCAGCCAATCAGATTGCATACTTTTGTACCACTACAGCCTCCATCTTGGCAATACTAGGGGCCTACTAAAAAGGGTCAATTGCTCTTCACATCTGTTAAGTTTAATAGTCTATACAAGGTCAAACATACAAAAACCGTGCTTAATATCTTTAATATACTGGTGGCAATATGAAAGGATCTTAACATTTTTTCACAATGCCAAGAAACAATTTAAAAATACGGTAATTGTTTTTAAATACAAGTTTCATGTTAAATATATTGTTCTTGAACATTTGGCATTAAAACGCATTTGTATTTTTAAATAAAAAATGGCTAGTGCTTTTTAGATAACCTATGCACAACGATTGCGAATAATTTTGTGTTTGGGAGTGATCACTAGGTACAGTAATGTCATGTAAAATGTAATTTTTAAACATCAAATTGCAAATACTAACCTATTGTTAGGTTTAAACATGCATTTGCTTTTTGTATCAGTTTTTGAAAAGGCGCAATACTATAACACTCAGGATATATATATATATATATATATATATATATGTGAAACACATTTTTATGGCCGCACCAATAATTTCGACCTTCATACGGCCCTGCATAGTATATCTGATGCATGTTTTGACGTACAAGATGAGAATGCAAGTGACTTGCGTCACTTTGAATGTCAGTGACGTTCATCCAAGATGCACGGACATGACGTGCATCAACCCATGCAGCATGAAGCAAGCTTGTGAATCAGCCTTAATAAGACTGAATATTGGAGGAAATTTTGCTAATGACATAGGGATGAGCAAATGTGAATCGTGAAACTTACACTTAAAGCTGGTAACGTACAACGATAGTATCTTTAATCCAGTTTTAATTGGGACTACATACATGTTTTATGATGTAGATAGTCCAGGACAAGGAAACTGTTGTAGGCTTTGGCATATTGTGCAATGAACACCTTTTCACGAGCGTCACATCCATTCCTATGTCTGAAAGACCTGGTTGGTGTTTGTTGTGCCCATCCCGTTGTTTATCGATCTAGATGTGTTTATATATTTATATATTTCATAGGTAAAAACATTTTTGCACATTCACTATAATGTATTATGTACCATAATGTCAGTTGCTGCTGTTTGATTATTACATAATGGCATCTCCAAGTCATTATTTGGCATTGGCTTTGAAAATGGTTAGACTATAAATCACCATGTAAATTAGTACTTAAACATGTTATTAAGGTTTTTGGACTTACTATGGTCATCAATTCTTCAACATTTGACTGCTTACCGTATCCATTTACAATTGATCATCATTGAGGACAAGGTCCGATTGCAAGAGAAAAATATTATAACATAAAATGATTCTTAGATAAAGGGAAATACAGGAAATATAGGGAAGCTAGCCAGATTTTCAGTAATAATAAGGCACACAATAAATTGTGTTAGTTCACCTTTAAATATCGAAATCTGCATTATTGTGTTGACTAGCAATACCATGAAAAAATTCAATGTGATCTCTTATGTTATATTTTGCAACCAATTTTCTAATCCTGCTGTCACTTTCCACATATTTGTCCCCTCTCTCTGGGGGGTGGGTCACCTCGCACATACTGTTCATATTTCTGATCCATCCATTTTTGCAACCCACTGGTAGTACCTCTGGGGAGTCTATGCAGAGCATACATCCTCCAATTTGGAGTGAATGTCCAAATTGTCTTCATCTGTGCCTGAATATCAAAGTAACATGACTGTCAAATACCATGCTATTCTACTGCACTATAAACATTAAATGCCTGAGAAAAGCAACAGCTAGCTGCACATACATTTGGCAATTTGTCCCCTTTTGTTTAGTAAACATATTTTGTTGCATACAAATAAAAGTATACAAATAAAAGTATAACTTGCATGCAGAAATCAGTAAAAGTTCATGCAGGAATCTCCATCTGCTGCTCTTAAATTTGACCCTTTTAGAGCATATGTAGCTTGGATAATGTCAAACACATTGCCAGGGAGGAGTTGCTCAGGTATTTTATACCCAAGAATAAAATAAATTGGTAATTAAAAGGGCGTTTTTTTCACAAATTAAATGATGTGCTGTACAGTACATGTCTGTACTTTACATGTACATGTACTGTAGAGTTTAGTTTTAGGGCTACGTTGAAATCAAGGAGATGTTGAAATAAACAATTTTTGGGTGAGAATTGTAAAAAATAAATGCATTAAAATTCAGGAACTCAATGCAGACAACATCATACCTACATTATTTAAAAAGGAACACAATTTTATTAAACCGCAAAATTGTTCGTTCGTTATAACCGAGCATGTATTTTGGTTTGAAAAGCATTTATAATTTTGTGAACCTAATAAACACCATCATACTGGATGAATGTTTTAGTTGGCACCACTGTGATAGCGGTACGCAGTAATCGGTCGGTACGTATTTCGGTACAGTGACAACGGGCTGTGTTGGCCTAGTCCGCGCAATTTGGCCGTGTCAACACAGCGGCACCATCGTTGTGTTATTTAAACACGGGCAAGATTCTCTGTCTGCGTCGAGAGGGCTGGCGCTCTCTCGCCGCAGACAGAGTTCCAGTTCGGCCGGTAACATATATACTGGCAACTGTGTATATCATACACTCATGCTACTGTCCATATTTGAACATATTACCCATGATAATACATATGAATTAAAGGTGAACTGACAGGGTCAACGATAATCCTTGTGTAAGTAGTGATTGTGTCCCTGATAACGATAAGACAATCGAAAATCCTGTAAAAAAAGAGTAAAAAGTTATGAGCGTTTTACCGGCGCGAGCGAGAGGCCGTTTTCGATGTGGAAACGGCTCTTCTGAGCGAGCGGCTTGCGTGTGCTTGCGTGCGGCTGCGAGAATCGTTCTATTACTACTCGCAGCCGCTGGCAAGCTTCTCGCAAGCCGCTCACCGACGACAAATTCGGTAAAACGCTCATAACTTTGTTTACCCTTTTTTAACAGGATTTTCGATGGTCCCATCGTTATCAGGGACACAATCACTACTTAATCACGGATTATCGTCGACCCTGTCAGTTCACCTTTAATACATAAATCGTACAAGCTACTCTGTCGCATCAGTCAAAAGATTTGGACAACGACATCACACACTTCATTGAATCTGAGGCAACAATATTACGTTGACGGCGTTAATGCAAATTACTCAATTTTGCAAAGAGCTCTCTGTGGTGTTGTGGAGCTCTTTTGACATGTTTGTGACCATCAATTTCATGCAAAAAGTGACGTTCAAAAATAGCTTCGGGTAAACGGGCTGAGAATGATTTACGAGTCATTAAGAATTATGAAGATTATCCTCACTAATATCGTAAACGAGTTATTAGATGATTGAAATACACAAATAGTCCCAATTTGTCTCCTAATGAGAACATTCTGGAAATCTAAAATAAAGAAATAAGAATTTTAGCAGGAGTCCAAAAACCAAAGATGTACAGGTTAGCATTTCAGTGCAACCAATGAGCTATACATATATACGTACAGGAGGCCACAAACTGCATGAAAAGTATTTGCTGAAGTTTGTGAGCCCCGCAAAAATAGTACAGTTCAACTACAATGCTGCAATTTATTATTAAAATGTAAGACTGTATTCTGCAACTCATGATGCAACAATTTCCAGTATTTTTTTTTAGGGTCCTTGAAAAAAATTAAAAATGTGCACATACCGCCAGGGCGCTTCTGCTAGTGGCGTCTGGCCACCAGGGGGCTGGATGGTCAACCTTAAATTGAGGGAAATGTCACAGTTTTAAAATTGTTGCTTCATATTCTATGGCATGTGGCATATTATGGTTCAAATCTTCTCACGGAATGACGTAGTTTGTATAAGATTTATTTCTTAATGTAATGTAATGATCTTTATCCCACTTTGCTCACCAACTGTAAAAAGTTACCAATTGACAATTTCTCTATCCAGAGAATGAGCACAGCAGTCATGACCATGTTGTTAGAGTTCTTGACTTCGGCCCTTATTCCCATGGCATGCCTGCTTAATAATTAATTGCAAGTGTATTGCAATGGTACTGACACTTGTTGATGGCTCGTGATGAGCCGAAACACTTGTCATGTCTTATTGAACCAATTTGTGGGTTAAGGATTAATTTCAAAATTACTAACCTTTGTAAAGGTTTTGCTTCAATGTTTGCAAAAATATTAAAATGTATCGTATCATTGTCTTTTACTATTTTTATTTCAATTATGAAAATGTCTATACAGGGTGTTAATGATCGAGTGTTACAACGTTTTAAGTAACATAGGGCAGTTCATTTGTGACATTTTTGCCAATAAACCTATAGAACTTTTGACATTAAATGCGCACAAACGAGAATAACCAGTACTTATAGCAATCGATGCAAGGAACATGGGCTCCAGTTTGACTTTATTTATTTAGCCAGCATTGCCGGGGGGAGGGCATTTAGGGCAATGGGTTATTCCGACTATGAGTTTATTGGCAAAAAGGTCTCCATAAGATCTTTGTAACGTTGCACCCTGTAGAAGTAATATGAAATATGCAGTATGCACTTTCAGGAATACCTGCAATTGTGGTGCTAGTGTGGGCAATAGTCAAACAGATCTTCACAAAAGTTGAGAAAGCCGACGGGTTAGTATTTTTACAGTGCCAATCAGGAGTCCATTTAAGCATCAATAATTAAGGTTATACTTGCATGCATAAAAGACACTTCAATGGACTCCTAATTCACTCAGCAAATATATCATAAACATCGAAGTGAAAGAAAGCATCTTGTATAGCAGCAATGCTTTCTATACAAGGTGTTAATGAATACATATTACAAACTCATTGTAGACAGGCGATGGCAATTGTAGATTAAATATAGCTAAGTAACCCATGTCCGGAAATGTCACCCACCTAATAACGCTACAGCCAGCTGAAGCGCAAGAACCCCCACCCTCCACGGGGAAAGCTTCCCTGCGCTTTACTGGGAAGCCTACCAATTCAGTCATGCACCATCCTCAGAGCTGGCATTAGTTTATTACCAGATTAGCACTATATAATCCGCATTTCAAAGGCAATTCCTGTGAATGTTATTGTTACCCATAAGTATGCAAGTTGTTAATAGGCATGAAAACTGCAGTAGTTACTAGCATACACCACCTTCAATGCATGCAGGGCATCTGCGAAGCATATTATGGCACAATCAATCCACAATTCCTCTGGTGTTGTGGATCTGTATAGTGCTGCTGCATGCATCTGAGGTCTACACGAGATCGTCATATAATTTGACATGTGTCTTCATATGGGCTCACAGAAAGCACTCCAATGGATTCAAATCCGGCTACGCCACAGGACCACCTCAGCCTATCTATCTAGCTCCGAAAGTTTTGTTGATGTAGTCACGCACACTACAGGTAAAGTATTCTGGTGCACCATCGTGTTGAAGCCACAGAACAGGAATGCCCAATGGAACATCATCCAGCAACTGAGGAAGTTTCACGCAGGAAGATCAAATGCATGGGAGCAGTGAGACATGGTTCCAGAAGAGATGGCCCAGCAGCTAAGCCTGCCCATACGTTCGCAGTGAAACTTTGCTGATAGCTGCGAGAAGCCATGTTATAAGGGTTTGTGTCATCCTAGAGCGCTATAGGTTAGAGTATGGTCAACTGGGATATACGGATTTACAGTTTGTGGACGCCATCTTGGAGACGAAGCTCCACTGGGCGTTCCATTGAATAGCATAGAATCGCTACGTTAACAAATAAAAACGATACATTTGCACTTGTCCAATCATTTCATAAATGGTATTTATGTAATGCGGCATCTTATTCTACCTCAGAAAATTCTTATTTGCTTTATTTGTAAAGTTAAATTACGTTTGCTAAATATAAAAATTTGTTATGGCCAATGTGCGGACTCGGGCAATGTGCGTCAGCGCCCGATGCCAGAATTCGCCAATCGCAACAAAAAAACATAACCCAACCTGACAAATAAAAGCATATTATAATTTTCCAAGGTAGTATATGATGCCAGTATTACATAAATACCGTTCATGAGATGATTGGATAAGTGTGAATGTATGGTTTTTATTTCTAAACGTAGCGACTCTATGCTTTCCTATAGGACGGCCAATGGAATTCCGTCTCCAAGATGGCATCCAAATTTCAGTTGGCCATACTCTATACTATAGGACTCTACACAGATCATGTGACGTCGGAAATTTTCTCAGTGCTATTTGCATGGAAACAGCGACGATTTATTTTGTTGGTTGGAAAAATATTTCGACCATGGAAACGCAGTGATAGAGTAGTGTGTTATTTGTATTCGATTGCAATCAATAAATAAAGCAAGGAAAGTAATTTTAGCTCACTTGATTTCTTTTATCCTTTGCGGAGGGTATGGCTTCGCTTAAATTACGATGTGATGCACTTGTTGAGACTGTTAGAAATGTTTAACTCTTCAATCAGGTGTAGATAAGTTGTGTAATAACACTGGAGTAAACCCACAAAATGGTAATATTTTCCGAAACAGTGAACTCCACAACGCTATACATGGCAACTAGGCGACAGTGGGATTTGCATCCTGTTATTGTGACCTTGCTTGCAGTCATGTGGTTGTAGCGTGATTTTAGAACTGTGGTCACATGATTGTCCTTGGATTTCCTTCTCTCATTGGCAAGCAGGATGTCATCTTTAGACGGTGTTAGAATATTGTGAATCTTCAATCAGATGTATAAGTGGAGATATGCCACACAGCTTTTGTATTGGAAGTTATCAATTAATCAGCACATATACAGGGTGAGTCACCCAACACTGACTTGCTCAATATCTCACATTCTGTGCAGTACAGGTGAATAATGGTTATGTACAAAAATAGTCCTTGACCTTGGACTGTTCCGGTGGTGCCATTAACAATAACCTTGACCTGCAATTTTATGAACGTTGCATTTCTACCTTTAAAACAGTGACAGATAGCTCCATAAAATAAAAAAGAATGTTGCATGGCATAATGAAATAAGGATAGCTCAAGTAAAACGTGGAGTTTTTGTGCAGGCATATAGGCCTCGAGTAGCCACGCCCCTTTTCCGTAGGGCGACACCTTGTGGCGCTGCACCAAAATACTTGGCGGGTA